>PVJC01003926.1:5837-67037 GCA_004026665.1 Murina feae | reverse complement strand
CATTATTTCTTCAAATAGGTTTTCAATATCTTGGTCTTTCTCTTCTTCTGGCACCCCTATAATTCTGATGTTTGTGCGCTTGAAGTTGTCCCAGAGACTCCTTACACTATCTTCATACTTTTTGATCCTTTTTCTTTTTTCTTCTTTTCTTTTTTCTTTTTGCTTGTCCCGCTGGGTGGGTTTTGCTTCTTCATATTTCGTATCTTTGACTTGCTTCTTGAGATCCTCTCGTCTGCTGTTGGATGTCTGTATAATATTCTTTATTTCAGTCAGTGTACGCTTAATTTCTAGTTGGCCCTTTATCATATCCTTGAGGGTCTCATTAGATTCATTGAGGAGCTGACTAAATTTATCGGCGGTCTCACTAAATTTATCGTCATTCTCTAGAAATTTCTTGAAAAACCTAATAACCGTGGTTTTGAACTCTATATCCTGTCGTTTTCTTTTCTCCATTTCTGTCATTTGTGGCCTGCTTCTTTGTCTCCGCATTTTGGCTGCGTCCTTTGCTGAGTTAGGCGATCACTGAGAGGGATTAACCTCTAAGCCACTTGGTTATGAGAGTCAGCTGTGTCTACAGTGGGAGAACTTCTGTGCTGGAGACACCCTTATGGGGCTAGAGTTGTTTCAGTGGGGCTTTTATGCTCACTGCATCTGCCCCGAGTGTGTTCCTTGTGGATCTGTTTTGTTTAGGTTAGTCCCACTCTGGCCGCTGGGTGAGGCTGGCTCCTGTATCTTTAAGGAGGTGTTGAGTTAGCCGTTGCCTTAGACTACTCAGTCTTTTATATGCAAAAGCCTCTGATGCAGCTTGGGAGGGGCGGGGCCTCGGGGAGTTTGCAGGGCAGGGCGGAGCAAATAGCTATGGCGCTTCTCAGCCCTGTGTTGAGAGACACCAGGTCTCTGTGTCCCACGGTAATTGCTGCAAGCAACACTGAGAGAAACCCGCTTTGGATTTCCTCCTGCTGCCAGTCAGTCCCCCCTTTCCGGGTGTCTGGGTCCTCAGAAACTCACCTGGAACTGGAGTTCAGAGCCGCTGGGAACTTGTGGCTATCTCCGTTTTGGAAAAGAACCACGACCTCCGGCACCAGCCCCTTCCCCGAGCCCCGTGCGCGCGCCTCCGTACCTCTGTACTTTGCTTCCACCGCTCCTCTGAGTCTCAGATTCTTTTCTAGTTGTAGGATTTTCACTCAGCCAGCCTTCCTGTGGGTGCGAGCGGTGTCCGTGTGTTCTTTTTGTGGTTTTTCTGAAATAGTTTTTCACAGCTGCATTTACGATGTTTACCTTATGCCGCCATCTTGCTGTCTCCCTGGATTTCATTTTTAAAAAAAGAATACAATTTAAACAGTTAGAACCATACAGTGTATACTCTGAGGCCAGAAAGATTTAAACTGGAATTCAGCCCTGACTGTCACTGTTCAGTGGTTAGAGTGTCTTTCTGTGCACTGAGGAATCACGGGTTTGATTCCAGGTCCAGGGCACATGCATGTGTTGCAGGTTTGATCTCTGGCCCCACTCAGGGCAAGTCCAAAAGGCAGCCAATCAATATGTCTTTCTCATATTGATGTTGCTCTCCCCACTCCACTCAATCTAAAAAGAAATGGAAAAAATATCCTCGGGTGAGGATTAACAAAATAAATAAAATAGAGGGAATGCAGTGGTATTTTTAAGTTTGATTATATTAATTTTTATTAGATCTTTATGCTAGTAAACTGAAATTTTTAAAAAATATGTATTGATTTTTTAGAGAGAAAGAGAGATGGATAGAGAGAAACATCATGAGTGAGAAACATCGATCAGCTGCCTCCTGCACACTCCTCACTGGGGATGTGCCCGCAACCAAGGTACATGCCCTTGACCAGAATTGAACCTGGGACCATTGCATTTGCAGGCCGACGCCTTATTCACTAAGCCAAACCAGTTAGGGCATGAAATTTTTGAAATGAAATGAAAACTTTTTAAGTATTAAAAATCACTAAAATATGGGTATTATGAAAAATAAACTAGAATTCAATAGGCAACCGGAAAATCTCAAAATACTTACAAACAACACACTTTTATGCTGAAAAGCAAGGACCTGCAAAGAAGACTAGTCTATCCAGCAAGTGTATAATTTAAAAATTGAAGGTGAAATAAAGAGCTTCCCAGACACACTTCCCTTCCCCAAAGAAAACCACAAAGGCACAAAGAAGTTCTTGTTACCAAACCAGTATTGCAAGAAATGTCAGCACTATCCTAATTCTCTAATTCAAACACCAGATAAAAGCACCACAAAGAAAAGAAAGTTATAGGTCAATATCCCTAATGAACATAAATGCTAAAATCCTCAGCAAAATATTAGCAAACTAGAAGCCCAGTGCACAAATTTAGTGTACTTGGGGATTAGAGGGGCAGCCCCTCAGCCTGGCCTGTGCCCTCTCACAGTCCAGGAGCCTTCAGGGGATGTCCAACTGCTGGCTTAGGCCCGCTCCCTGCATTAGTGCCACCATAGAGGCAGGAGAGGCTCCTGCCATTGCTGCTGTGCTTGCCAGCAGTGAGCCAGACTTCTGGCTTAGCGGTGCTCCCCCTGTGGGAGTGCACTGACCAGCAGGTGGAAGCTCCTGCAATGAACACCTTCCCCCTAGTGGTCAGTGCATGTCATAGCCACCAGTCATTCCACTATTCGGCCCATTTGCATGTTAGTCTTTTATTATACCAGGGGCCTGGTGCACAAAAATTTTTGCACTCTGGAGGGGGGCAGGTCCCTCAGCCCGGCCTGTGCCCTCTCACCATCTGGGACCCCTCAGGGGATGTCCACCTGCTGATGTGCCTGGCCAGCCTGGGTGAGGGGCTGATGGCTGTTTGCAGGCTACCTTCAGCTCCTTCAGGCTTTGGGTTCCTTCTGGGGTGCCTGGCCAGCCTGGGTGAGGGTCTAAGGGCCGTATTCAGGCTGCCCACAGCTCCCATTGACCCAACGTCCCAGCGAGGCTGGCTGGAACCAGGTTTCTGGGGTTTATTTATCTTCTATAATTGAAACTTTGTTTACTTGAGCAGAGGCCTAGGCAGGCAGTGAAACCACCTGTTTGCTTCAGCTCCATGGCTTCTATAATTGAAACATTGTTGCCTTGAGCAGAAGCCACAGCCGGCCTAAGCAGGCAATTTCCTCCATCGCTGGTGCAACGGAAACCTCCTGTTTGCTCTAGCTCCGTGGCTGCCGGCCACCATCTTGGCTGGGTTAATTTGTATACAGCTGCTCTGATTGGCTGGTGGGCATGGCTTGGCTGGTGGGTATGGCTTAGGTGTCTCAGAGTGATGGTTGGCATATTACTCTTTTATTAGATTAGGTAAGATGAGATCCAGCAACAATTAAAAAGATCATACAGTATGATGAAGTAGGATTTATTCCTAGGATGCAAGGTTAGTACAATATCCACAAATCTTGAACTTGTGTGACTGTTTTCCTAACCAGATTAGGGAAGTTTTCTGCCATTATTTCTTCAAACAGGTCCTCTATCCCTTGCTGACTTTTTTCACATCCTGGCACTCCTTGATGTGAATATTGTTATATTTCATGTTGTCCCACAGCTCCCTAAAGCTGTCCTGTTTAAAATTGTTTTTTTCTTTTGAGTTCTCCGATTGAGTGATTTATTTCTATTCTGTCTCCTAATTCACTGATCTGATCCTTAGCTTCCTATAATCTGCTCTTTATTCCTTCTAATGTGTTTTTATTACTGCTATGTTATTCTTCATTTCTAACTTGTAATTTTCATAGTTCGTATATCTTTTTTCATACCATTGAGCATCCTTGTAATCATTATCCTGAACTCTATATTTGGTAAATTCCTTATCTCCATTTCATTTAGCTCTTTTAGAGAATTCTTTTGTTCTTTCATTTGGGGTGTGTTGGTTTTGTTTTTTTCTCTCCATTTGGGCTGCCTATTTGGCTTTGTTTCTATGTGTTAGGTAGATCTGCTGTGACTCTTTGGAGGGTCGGTCTCTGGTGCAGAATATTATCAGGTGCTATTTGTGACTGGCTCTGAGTACCCTGCTTGAACCTATCAGCAATCCACAGCTTTGGCTCTCTCTACTGGGGCTGGGTACCTTTGGAAAGGACCAAGATGCCCACCAAAGTCTGTTTTTCCTCGACCTGGGTCTAGAATCAGATCAGGCAAAGATGCAAAGCATCCAGAGATCCACCTCTGCCTGCAGTCTGATTGTTATTCTCAATTTCTTAATGAGCCTCAGGCTGTAGACCATAGCAAGGTATAGACTACACAGGATGTGGCAAGGTTTTCCAACAGGGTGGGGCAATTGCTTCCCTCCAGGCAAAAGCTGCCTGGATGTGGTAAATATCTGCTTGAGAAATATATCCTCTGCAATACAGGGGAATGACTCGGCACAGGAAACCAGGATGGCTTCTATCCTAGCTCTAACCCTAGAGCCCTCAACCCTGGATTCTCCTCACATGGCTCTACTCCACTCTACCCTCCCTCTCACAGAGCCCAAGATGAGTGACTGCATGTGTAATTTTGTGCACTGGCCCTTTAGGAGGGTGCCTGCTGTCCCTCCCTGGTAGACAGCACCCTGCTGCTTTTCTTAGACAGATGTTATGTGAGCTCCTTTCTCAGTTCTGGTGCTCTGGGCTAGGAACCCAGCCTGGGCTTTAGACTCTAGAGTTCTCGCAGCTGAGATAGCCCTCCAGGACTTCAGCTGCTCTCTGTGGGAGTCTGGCCAGTCCTCTCGTGCATCTGTCCTTCCTACCAGTCTCTATCCAGTCTCCACTTTCCATCCTTGGTTATCAGGTTCCCTCCAGCTAGTCTTCAGTTGATTGTTCAGGATGGTTTTCCTATATTTTAGTTGTAGTTACAGCTTGGTCCTGGGAGAGTGTTAGTGTAGCTCCCACTTAATCTGTCACCATTTTTCTATCTCTGTAAGTTTTTATTTTAATTTCAGATTCAGTGGGACTTTATCTTTGGGCTTTTATGCATCTGAAATCAGTGGTGTCTATTAGGGTTATTTTGAACTAGCATCTACTAGCTGCCCTAAGGATAGTTCTGTGGAAAAATGCTTTTTTATGATAGGCTTAGGATTTGGAGGCTACAAAACCATGCAAATCATACCATTTCTGCTTAAACATAAGTTATTTGAGGCTAATTATATATGAAGTTTCAGAGGTGATTTTACCTCCCAGAGATCAGTGAAGACAGACAAATTGCCTTTTCTTTTCTCTTTGTCAGTATAATGACATTTTTTGGGCTATTCTTTTGGTAAGAGTTCCATCCTTCAAGTGTTCAGTTTTGTGGAGTAGGAAATGGTCAGAGGGGAGTGAACAAGAATCTCAGTTCTAACTTCCTGCTTTAATTTGTCAAAATCTTTCTCTTTTACCCTTGGCAATGCTATGAAGCCAAAAAGACATCACATAAAGCTGTTTTTAAAACCTGTAAAAGCATTAGAAACTATGATTCCTAGTAAATGACTGTAGCCATTTAATTTATAGATGGCAATTTACAGTCATCCTCAATTTATAAAAATCTGTGCCATTAATTACCAGAGAAATGCAAATTAAAAATGACAATGAGATACCACCTCACGCCTGTCAGAATGGCTATCATCAATAAATCAGTAAACAATAAGTACTGGTCAGGAGAAAAAAGGAACCCTAGTGCACTGTTGGTGGAAAAGCAGACTGGTATAGCCACTATGGAAAACAGTATGGGGCTACCTCAAAAACTTAAAAATAGAATGCCTTATGATGCAGCAATTCCACTTCTGGGAATGTATACAAAGAAACCTGAAACATTAATTAGAAAGAATATATACACCTCTGTTCATAGCAGCATCATTTACAATAGCCAAGAGTTGGAAGCTGCCCAAGTGTCCATTAGTAGATGAGTGGCTGAGAAAATCATGGTACAGTTACACAATGCAATCTACTTGGCCATAACAAAATAAAAAAGAGGGAAATCTTACCTTTTGTGACAGCATGGATGGACCTGCAGAGTGTTATGCTAAGTGACATAAACCAGTCAGAAACACAGATACCATATGATTTCACTGCACATGGAATCTAATGAACAAAATAAATTAACAAAATGGAAACAGGCTCATAGACACAGAGAACAGACTAACACCTGGGACTGGGTGAAAAAGGTGAAGGGATTAAGCAAAAAGAAAAAAAATGAAAGAAAAAAAAAACCTCCTAGACACAAGCAGTATGGTGGAGAGTATGGTGTTACCTCAGGGAAAGATAGGTGGGAGGAGGAAGAAAAGAGTACAGGAGGAATAAATAGTGATGGAAGGAGACTTGACTTCAGGTGGAGAACATACAATATAATATACAGATGATTTATTGCAGAATTGAACACCTGAAACCTATATAATTTTATTAACCAATTTCACCCCAATACATTCAGTTAAAAAGTAAAATACTTCTGTTAGATTAAAAAAAACACCCCACAACACATTTGGGTTTAGTAAGGCCTTTCTTAGTATCTAGTTGTTAGAAACAAGATGTATACTACCTTATTCTTTCTTACCCTGCCCACCTCTCCTTCATATACATAACTAAGATACTTTATATTCACCCAAAGGCCAGGTTTCATTTTTGTCCAGCCCTTATCTGCTTTAATAAATTATATCAAACTTGAGGCCCAGTGCACGAAATTTGTACATGAGTAGGCTCCCTCAGCCTGGCTAACAATCAGGGCCGATCTGTGGTGTGACCAATGAGGTGATAGGGGTGCCTCCACAGGCACCTGCCTTGGCCAGCCTGGTGCCACCCACTCCCTGGCCCCGCTCCTGCTCCCTGCTGGTCACCTGCCTCTGCAGGAGGTGACCAGTGGGCCAATTGTAGGGCAGTGCTGGCTGGCTCACCAGCTGGCCCCACTCCCCACTGCCACCCTCTGGCTGGTCCCACCCTGTGCCACTGCCTGCTCGATGGCCAGCCCTGCCCCCTCCATGACCGCTGGTCGCTGTCCTCTGCGGGGCAACTGGTGGAGCAATCGGGAGCGGGGGGCCCCCGCTGGCACTCACCTTAGCTGGCCTGGGGCCTGCAGGTTGGGTGCAGCTCCTGCATTGAGCGTCTGCCCCCTGGTGGTTAGTGCACGTCATAGCAACCGTTCGCTCTACCAGTCATTCCCACATTAGGTCAATTTGCATATTAGGCTTTTATTATATAGGAGGATATCAACTGAATATCCTTTCGATACAAAAATTTATTCTGCTCCTGTTAAATATATGAGAATTTGTATCACAACCAATCATCATCATATTCCTCTTGGAAAAACTACTTTAAAAGTATAAAATGAAGTAAATGTCATTATATTGCCATGACATTTAAAAAATGTCATATAATCTGAGAAATATTTATCAGTTTAAAGAATTCACATGTAGCTTTAAAATATTCTAATATAGTTTTATGGAGTTTTAGGGAAATAAAGAAACATCAGTGAGAGTCTCCTGCATGCCTCTTACTAGGGATTGAGCCCTCAACCTCGGCATGTACTCTGACCAGGAGTTGAACTGGTGACCTCTTGATTTGTAGGTCATCATTCAACCAGTGAGCCACACTGTCCAGGAAGTTTTAAAATATTATTTAAACAAGAAACTTTGCTTAAAATTCATCCCATAGAGCGGGGTAAAGGTGAGGGGTACTTATTTGTACTACTACTAACAATAAGAGAAAAAAAATTCATCCCATAAATTGGCAGGAATTTTAGAATATATGTTAAACAGATGTTTCTTCACCCAAACTAGCAAGAAATATTAGTTTACAACAGTGATATTCAACCTTTTCCATTTCCCAGCACACAGAAACTAATTACTAAAATGCTGCGACACCCCAAAAATACATTGTTTGCCATTCTGACAAAAAATATTAGGAGTAATTTCAATATATTTACCAAAAAGATTAATAGTAATTACCTACCCTTTTTCTGCAAAGTGACTTTTAAAAAATCAGGCGCCTACATGCCTGAGTTGCTGGTTCAATCCCCAGTGAGGGAGTGTTCTGGAGGCAGCCGATCAATGTTTCTCTCTCACGTTGATGTTTCTATCCTCTCTCCCTCTCCCTCCCTGTCTAAAATCAACAAAAACATTGAAAACATAAAACTAAAAAATCTGGTGCCTATACTTATATATAAGGATTTATGGTTACCAAGACTTAACTTATCATACACAACCTTGTTATGCATTGTGACCAGTAAGATGCAATTCTATAATATATATTTATGCTTCAACACAGGGCATTCACACCTGATGGCTATTTTTGTGTTGGCTATTGTCATTTTTTTATTTGACAATTTAAGGGAAAAAAGGTCAGAGTCCCTGACTAAACAGTAAGGTATTACATGTTTTAAAAATTCTTGTGGCACACCAGTTGAAAACCAGTGGTCTACACTATGTATCTTTAGATAGCACTGGCTATTAATATGATACTTGATAAAATATCCATTTTCAGATATATATATATGTATATATATGTCGGTGTGTGTATTCTTTTTGTATTTCAGGAATTTTACTTGTTGTGATATGGTTTTCAATCTCATCAATCACAAGCTCTGCCCATTACCCTGATAAAAATTCATTTCAACTGTTATTTGTCTTTTGTTGTTCCATAATTGGAGGGAAAATTTTGGAAGTCATTAGAATACCTTTTGTGCCTCCACTTCCACCTCTTTTGGGTAAGGATATAATTAGCTCTAATTTCTTTTTATTGATTACATGTAAATTATGAGCATATTCTAGTCAGAATAAATATAATTTAGAGATGTTTTAATGTAATAACTTATATATCCTCTTTATATGTGTATGTATTGTATGTGTGTGTATATATAGCTAATTTATAGAAGTATTTATTCTCTATATATATATACACACAGATTTTTCCTGAAATATATTTTTAAAATAACTTAAATATACTCTGTATATGATTCTTGTTGCTTTATCGCTTAATAGGACTTTTTTACTTAATTTTAAATGTATCATAGAAAAGGAAAAATTAGGAAAAGACTGATTTTTTCTGTAGATAACATAATTCAATTACAAATTCAAATATTATAATGTCTATAGCATCAAAAAGTCTTACAGTTTTTGAGTAAGCTGTTGGGGCATCTCCACTATGTATATTCATAGATATATCATCTGCCTGACCTGTTTTATGCCTATTTCTTCATCACCTTTTTACATAACCTCCAGGTGGACAGAGAAAAATTAATGGAAGAACTACCAGAGGTGTCTCATATATTCTAAGTATTCAGTACATCCAAATATTCAGTAAAGTTGTAATAGAAATAATATCCATTTTATTTCTAACTAGGAGCCCAGTGCACGATATATTGTGTACTCAGGGGGTCCCTCAGCCTGGCCTGTACCCGCCCAACCTGTGGTCCGCCACCAGCCCATCACTCCCCGCCCGCCCCACACATACCCCACCCACCCATCATGCCCCGCCCACACCACACACCCCAGCCCTTCACCTGCCCCACATGCCCCCGCTCACCCTGCCACCTGCACTGCACCCACCTCTGCGGTTGCGCTGTCGGCCTCCATCTTGGCTGAGTTAATTTGCATACAGCCACTCTGATTGGCTGGTGGGCGTGGCTTAGGCATCCCATAGAAATGGTCAATTTCAATATTACTGTTTTATTAGAGTAGATACCCTTACTATGTCCATTAGACTTGTTCAGCACTTCCTAAGTATTCGTTGAATCTTCTTTTCTACTCTTCAAAATTTGGCTCTTGTCTTAGCTTAAGCAATGTTTCCAACCCTGCTGTGGACTGTGGCAGAGGCTTTTCAGTGGCCCCTCCTGCAATTTTATGTCTGTCTATTCACCAAGACGATTACATAGTAAATGTTAAGAGTCATTATGTCACTTCCTGCCTAAAACTTTCCCATGGTGCCTTACTCTGCCAAAGCAGGTGGGAGTGTGGAGTGGGAGTATATATTCCCAATCTGAGGCTTATTCTCCTGCCCATTCTCCCACTTCCACTTTTGCCTCCATTAAGATACATAATTTTGCACTTCCATTCTTTATGCTGTCTCCTCTACTTGTGTGTAACTAGCCCTTCACCAAAGTTATGAAAGATGTAGTTGTGTTTGAAAAAGGGAAATTAAACATTTCTGTTTTCCTCTTGGAAAAATGAACTGAATCAAACATGATTTATTTTCTTTTTTTGAAGGGATGTTATTGGCTGGTTTTACCATTAGAAATATTCCATATATCAGTGAGCACATCCAGATTAGTAAGGAGTGGTCTTCAACTTTAAGAAATATTGCCCTTACCCTTATCCTAATGAAAGCTGGACTTGGACTCGATCCTCAGGTAGATTTCCCATCTTACTGTGAGTAAAGTTACTTTAAATATTAAAGGCTGGTAGAAAAGACAAAGAGGAATATTTTTTGTTATAGCTATTTTGAGTGGAATCTGTAAGTAAAACTACAATAAAGAACACAAATTTGCAGAAATATTGTCATCTTAATTTATACCTCTTATCATTATTACTGATATGAAGAGAAATCACTGTGATGTAAGATCTCCATTAGAGATAGTCTTTAATTATTTGCATACAGGCCCTTATCCAGCATTTGTATTACTTGGGAGTTGTGGCTCTTTTATGGAGAACTATTTGCTTTTTAGTTAACAAAGGATAAAGAACCCTATAAAAGTTTTTTACTTTCGTTTTATGTTTTTTAGAGAGATTAAAAATTTCAATAATATTTTTGTTTTATGACTTTTCCCCATAAAAGTATGTTTCTTATTATTTTTGCATTATTGTAAAAGCTAATCTTTTATAACAGTTTCTAAAATACCATTATCTAGGGATCATAAATCTATTTGGGTTTTAAAAAGATTCATATAACAGCTTCTCAAATAGATGTGACAAATATATAAGTTCAGTGGTACTATCTCAAGACTATAAATAATTATAGACAATGCTAATCTATTACATTCTCCAATAGAAAGTTAAAACCAATGACAAAATTTTAATGTTCTCCCTTTCAGTTAATTATGCAGCTTTTGAGATATTCTTTTTTATCATGTTGATATTTTTTATTTATAATTATTAAGTTAATCAAATAGTTGATCTCTGAAAGTTAACTGTTGGATATAAAGCTATACTTTTATTATACTATTTACTAGGAAGATTAAGGGAGATAGAATTAGTAATTTAAGCCCAAAGAAATTGATCTTTTTTAACAATTAAAATACAACAGTGCCCTGGCCAGGTAGCTCAGTTGGTTAGAGCATCCTCTCGTTATGCCAAGGTTGCTAGTTCAATTCCTGGTCAGGGCACATACAAGAATCAACCAATGAATGCATAAATGAGTGGATCGACAAGTCAATCTCTCTCTCTCTCTCTCTCTCAAATCAATTAAAAATAAATTTGATAAAATGTGCAGTGGCTTGTAATCCAATCTATCATGACATATAAAATGGTTTATATTAACATTTGAAGCCCAGGAACAATCAGGAAGACTTAATTTAGTCAAAGACTATATATTTTAAAATTTGCTTAAATAATTTTCTTGCTGGCCATTATAAATGTGTCTAAATATGACTATGTTTATATTTCAGGCTTTGAAGCGTTTGACGAGCGTTTGTTTAAGATTGTCCTTCGGTCCATGCCTCATGGAGGCATGTTCAACTGCTGTTATTTCCCACTTCCTTTTGAATTTTCCCTGGCAATGGGGATTTCTTTTAGGGTAATTTTTTTCTCATTTTTCCCTATGAATGTATTTAGTTAAGGATATTTGGTTTAAAAGTATTGCTATACTCAGAATATTACACAGATAAGATTCTCATTAGAATTATTTTCACAGAGGTAGAACACCTTGGAAATCAGTAGATCAAAATTACCATGTTCTAAAATTACCATATCCTTCTCAAGCATGTATAATGTCTAAATGTTAATAATAACTCACCTCATTGATTTATTCATTCTCTTCTATATTGTAATCTTTCTCTGTTTTTAATCTATCTAATGGCCTCTTCTTTCTATACTGCATGCATGTATAACATACATATATGTGAAAGAATTTGTATAAAAATAGATACTATAAGCAAAAAATACTCTTCTCTAGATCCACTGTCCCATCTATTATTTTCCATCATCCATTTTTATTCGTGTCCAAATCCTTCAGAATAATAATCTGCAACCCTTATCTCTGGATCTTGAACTCCTCTTCATTTTTCCATCCATTTAACTTTTGCCTCCACATATCTATTCCAATGAAACTTATAGCAAAGTTTACCCATACATACTGCCAAATCTAATGAATCTTTTAAATTAAGCTTTATTATTAAAAAACTAGGGGCCCAGTGCACAAAAATTTGTGCACTCGGCGGGGGTTGGGGGGTACTTGATCCTGGCCTGTGCTCTCTCACAGTTTGGGACCCCAGAATCCATTGGGGCACACAGCACACACGGAGGGCACACCTCCATGTGTGCTGTGTGCCCCGATTGCACCGATTTCCAGGCCTCAGCCTCGGGTGGAGCTGGCTTGGATCCTCTACCCCCTAGGCTGTCCAGCCGCCTGGAATCCATCGCGGAGGGGGGTTGGGGGGCATAGCCTCCGTGAGTGCCCGTGCCCCCGTGATCACGGATATCCTTCCAGGCCGCAGGGCAGCCTGGGGACCTGGGCTGGCTTGCTCCTCCAGGCCCCGGCTGCCCTGCTGCCTGAAATCCATCGCGGAGGCTCGGGTACTCACAGAGGCGTGTGTGCCCGTGCCCCCGCAATCACAGACCTACTTCCAGGCCACCATGGGTTGCTTTTGGGGCCGGTGGAGGTGCGGGGCTGCAGGCGGCTCACATCTCCCACCCCCTCACCTCGACCCTCCCGTGTGGCCTGCAGGAACGCAACAGATGGCGGCGGCAGACACATGGAGGCAAGCCACCATCTTGGCTGGGCTAATTTGCATACAGCTGCTCTGATTGACTGGTGGGCGTGGCTTACCCCATCCCGGAGAAACGGTTAATTTCAATATTACGCTTTTATTAGTTAAGATAGCCTTTTGAGCATGCCTTCAAATTCTACTGCCCATCCCCCTACCCAAAATGACAACTCTTATGAGTTTATATCATTCTAGACTTCTAAATTTTCATGGAGAAAGGAGTATAATTTTGTATATTTTTATATGTCATATCTTCTATCTCTGACTTACCTATTCATACATATCCTCTGTCTATTTTTTTATTCAGTTATTTTTCTTTTTCATTCATTATATCAAATCTCTGTGTGTTATAGGAATTGCAGCTATATAGTCCCAGTACACCACTAGGTATTTAACTTTGCTTATCATAACTTTTAAATCTAAAAATATTTTATTCCAATAGATAGAATGTTCACTACATAAAACCATTGACTTGACCTTGAAAATAAAAAATAAAAAGGGAGTGAAGGAAGTCAGAATATAGCTGCTTTTGATATACCAAAGTGTTTTAAACATAATAAATTTTAACAATATTTCTCTTTATGTTTAATACTAGAAGCCCAGTGCACAATAAATTGTGCACTGGTGGGGGGGGGTCCCTCAGCCTGGCCTGTGCCCTCTCACAGTCTGGGACCCCGCCCACCCCAGGGCCTGCTATCCACCTGTCCCCCCACCCCACGGCCTGCCACCCACCCCACCTGCCCTGCCCACCTTGCCGCCTGCACCGCACCTGCCTCGGTGGCTGCCAGCCTCCATCTTGCTGAGTTAATTTGCTTACAGCCGCTCTGATTGGCTGATGGTCATGGCTTGGCTGGTGGGCGTGGCTTAGGCATCCTGGAGAAATGGTCAATTTCAATATTATGCTTTTATTTGGGGCCCGGTGCACAAAAATTTGTGCACTCAGGGGGTCCCTCAGCCTGGCCTGTGCCCTCTCCCAGTCTGGGACCCCTCGGGGGATGTCCACCTGCTGGCGTGCCTGGCCAGCCTGGGTGAGGGGCTGATGGCTGTTTGCAGGCTGGCCACATCCCCTTCAGGGGATTCCTGCTGGGGTACCTGGCCAGCCTGAGTGAGAGGCTGATGGCTGTTTGCAGGCTGGCCAAGCCCCTCAGTGGGGACCCTCACCCCATGGGGGTGTGGCCAGTCTGGGTGAGGGGCTGAGGGCTTTTTTCAGGCTGCCCATAGTTCCTTTAGGGTTCGGGTCCCTACTGGGGTGCCTGGGCAGCCTGGGTGAGGGGCTGAGGGCTATTTTCAGGCTCCCCACAGCTCCCATTGACAACGTTGGCTGGCTGGAAGCAGGTTTCTGGGGTTTATTTATCTTCTATAATTGAAACTTTGTTGCTTTGATTGGAGGCCTAGGCAGGCAATGAAGCCTCCTGTTTGCTTCAGCTCCATGGCTTCTATAATTGAAACATTGTTGCCTTGAGTAGAGGCCCAGCCGGCCTAGGCAGGCAGTTTCCTCCATTGCAAACGGAAGCCTCCTGTTTGCTCTAGCTCCATGGCTCCCAGCCGCCATCTTAGCTGGGTTAATTTGAATACAACCACTCTGATTGGCTGGTGGGCGTGGCTTTGATGTGGGCATGGCCTCTGGGTCTCTGGGACCCCTCTGGGGATGTCCACCTGCTGGTGTGCCTGGCCAGCCTGGCCAGTGGATGGCTGTTTGCAGCGAGGCTGGCTGGGATTTATTTAACTTCTAAAGTTGAAACTTTGTTGCTTTAACCAGAGCCCAGGTCGAATTGCCCTGACAATCCAGGCTCCCAGTGCTTCCTTGAGCCCAAGGCAGGAAGCAGATAACTGAGGTTTGTTTTTCTTCTATAATTGAAAGTTCATTGCCATGAGCAGAGGCCATAGCCGGCCTAGACAGATAGGAACCTTAGCTTCCTCCATCGCTGGGGCAAGCCTCCTGCTTATTCCAGCTCAGGTTGCCCACAGCTCTCATTGACCCAATGTTCCAGCGAGGCTGGCTGAAATCAGGGTTCTGAGGTTTATCTTCTATAATTGAAACATTGTTGCTTTGAGCAGAGGCCCAGCCAGGCCTGACGGAAGCCTCCTGCTTATTCAGCTCAGTGGCTGCCGGCTGCCATCTTGCTTGAGTTAATTTGCTTACATCCGCTCTTATTGGCTGGTGGGTGTGGCTTATGTGTCTCGGAGTAAGGGTCAATTTGCATATTACTCTTTTATTAGATTAGATTAGAGTAGATGAGTCATTCAGAAGGTTCTTCTTGACCCTAGTCACAAATATATTCCTCTATATTTTAATCTTATTACTTTTACTAGCTCTGTGATTACAATTTTTTAAAACAGCTAGAATTTTTATGTGTAGGGATCTAGCTACATTCTTTTCCACATGAATAGGTAATGTGTCAACACCATTTATAGAAAAGCTTTTTCTTCCCACACTGATTTCAAATGTCAATTTTACCCTGTAACAGATGCCTTAGATTTGTTTCTATACTTTGTATTCTGTTTTCTTCCAATCTATTTTGTCTTATTTCTGTGTCACTATTACACACTTTTAACCATTTTACTTCACACAAAAATATGTTGTTTTTACAATGACTGGGTTTTTCATTCTAAGCTCTTATTCTCCCAAATAAATTTTAGAATCAGTTGTTTGTTCATTGCAAAATCCTGAAAGGATTTTAATTGGCATAGAACTGAATTAATAAATTAATTGGAAGGATATATGACATCTTTATAATATTAAAGCTCTTAACACAAAAATGTGAAAAGTTTCTTCATTTATTCAGGTGTTAAGTACTACAGTGTTTATGCTTTTTATAAAGGTCTAGACTATTTCATAATTTAGGTATTTTGTGTCATTGATATTATAGATGAAATATTTTTTCATAACAATTTTTAATTACTTTTTTTAGCTGTATATGAAAGTTACTAATTTTTAAAATCACTGTCATTGAGGAATAATTTACATACAATAAAATGAGCACCCATTTTCAGTGAACATTTTAGTGAGTTTTGACAAGTTTATATGCCTGTATTACCACCTGTCAATTGAGGTACAACACAGTTTCATTACCCCATAAAATTCTCATGTGCTCCAGTCAATTCCTTCCTGGCTCCAGTCAAACCATAATCTTTTTTCTGTCATAGTACATTAGATTTTTTTTAAGCATTTTAAGTGAATGTAATTACATAGTATTTATTGTTTTGTTTCTGGCTTCTTTTGATCAGCAAGTTGTTTTTCAGATGCATCCGTATTATGACTAGTAGTTCATTCCATTTTATCACAGAGTACTATTTCGTGGTATGAATATACCACTAACTTTATTCATCCACCTGTTGGTGGGTATTGGAATTGTTTCAAGTTTGGAGCTATTACAAGTAAAGCTATAACTTTTGCATTCAAGTCTTTGAGTAGGCATTTGTTTTCATTTCTTAGGGAAATAGCTAGGAGTAGAATAGCTAGGAGTAGAATTGCTAGGTCATATGGTAAGATAATGTTGAATTTTATTTAAAAACTGCCAAACAGCTTTTCAAAGTATGTTGTATTTTATATTCCCACCAACAATGTATGAAATTTCAGGCCATCCATATTTTCTCCAATATGTGGTAGTGTCTGTCTATTTAATTTTAGCAGTTTTTACGGGGTATGTAGTGGTATTATCTTATGGTTTTATTGTTTTTCTTTAATTCTCAGCCATTTATTCTTAAATATATTGTCACCCTCTCTTTTTCTTCTAGGACAACAATTGCACATGTGTTAACTACTTAATATTATTCTCTCCTAGAGGCCTGGTGCATGGATTCATGCACTGGTGGAGGGTGTGGCCTGCAGGGATCAGCCTGCTGTGGGAGCAGCCGCTCATCCTGGTCAGCTGAGTGGTGGTGCACCTGCCCTCTGAGCGACTGCTCCCTCTGTGGGAGCACCCACAGTCTAATAACTCAAGTCTAATAACTTGAGTTCTGATTTTGTCATTATTCATCCAGTTAATGCTTCTTATTAGATGTTTATTGTGTATACTACACCAGGAATACAGAAAATGTATTTTGAAAGTGGACTCTATTTTTATTATTTTTTGTTAATCTTCACCCGAGGATATTTTTTCATTGATTTTTTTCCTTTTTCTAGAGAAAGTGGGAGGGAGAGGGAGAGACAGAGAGAAACATCAATGTGAAAGACACACATTGATTGGTTGCCTCCTGCATACACCTTTACCAGGGCCAGGGAATTTGCATGTGTTGTACATGCCCTTAACCAGAATCAAACCCTGGACCCTTCAGTCCATGGTTTAGTGCTCTATCTCCTGAGCCAAACCAGCTAGGGCAGAAATGTAGAGATTTGTAAGACATAACCCTGTCCTGAAAAAAATTCATTCTCTCCAGGATTACAGACAGGCAATAGCTAATTGTCACGCAGTGTAATAACTGCTATGAGAGAATTACCCATAAAATCCTATAAGAGCAGTAAATTCCTTGTGAGGGATTTAAGAAACTATCTCATAGATGATTAAGCTAGGCCTTGAAGAATGTGAAAAATTAGTTGGGGATAGAATAATAAACATGAGCAAAGGAGGTGTTATCTCTATGCCCCCAATAGAGAGATTTTCATGAACACAGAGAAACATGATTGAATAAGGTGTATTTGGAGAATGATGAGGTATTATATAGTTTGGTTAAAATGTTACATATGTTATAGAAGGGAGAGGTAAGAGAAGAAGCTACATTTATAGGTTGGAGCCAAATTATCAGAGGTCTTATATACTAGGCTGAAGCTGTTGCGTTTTTAAGCAGGCAACATACTTAGTCTGCATTTTACAAAGGTATTTGGTAGATATAGGATTAAGTGGAGAGAAGTTGAGACTGGAGGTGGGTATTGTAGTTTGAAAACTCTTCATAAAAGATACCAATAAGTTAATGAGTATCTCTTATAATAATAAAGTAGTAGCGACTTTAGAATACAGGGATTCATAATATAATTCAGAGGATTTTAAAAATCCTCACCTGAGGATGTTTCTATATTTGAGAGAGGAAGGGAGGGAGGTAGGGGGGGAGAAAGGGAGAGAGAGAGGGAGAGGGAGAGGGAGAGGGAGAGAGAAAGAAAGAAAAAAGAGAGAAAGAGAGAGAGAGATGAGAGAAACATTGATTATTTGCCTCCTGTGAGCACACTGACAGGGATTGAACCTGAAACCTGGCCAGGGCAAATTGATGGGATTTAATGAATGATCAATAATGAGAAAGTACATCTAAAATCAAGGAATATTTTGAAGTTTTTTCTTTGGAATCTGTATGTGTATGTGTGTGTGTGTGTGTGTGTGTATATATAATCTTATCTAATAAAAGCCTAATATTGAAATCGACCATCCCTTCGGGATGCCTAAGCCACACCCATCAGCCAATCAGAGTGGCTGTATGCAAATTAACCCAGCCAAGATGGAGGCCGCCACTCATGAAGCGGAGTAAACAGACAGTTTCCTTTGCAGCAGGAGTGAAACTGTTTGCCAGGCCCACTGGCCTTCTCCTGGCTCCAGGCAACATCATATTTGCAACAAAGTATCAATCCTAGAAGCCTCTGGAGCTGAAATAAACAGCAGTCCTGGCTGTGAGCTTCGCCTAAAGGAACAGTGTATCAATTATAGAAGATAAACAAACTCCAGGAACCTGCTTCCAGCCAGCCTTGCTGGGACATTGGGTCAATGGGAGCTGTGGGCAGCCTGAAAGCTCCCCTCAGCCCATCACCCATGCTGGCCACACCCCAGTGGGGTGAGGAATCCCACTGGGGGTCTTGGCCAACCTGCAGACAGCCATCAGCCCCTCACCCAGGCTGGCCAGGTACCCTTGTAGGGACCCAAAACCTGAAGGGACTGTGGGCAGCCTGAAATTCTGAAAATGCCCCTCAGCCCGTCACCCCTGCTGGCCACACCCCAATGGGGTGAGGGATCCCACTGGGGGGCTTGGCCAGCCTGAAAACAGCCATCAGCCCCTCACCTGGGCTGGCCAGGTACCCCAGTAGGGGCCCAAAACCTGAAGGGACTGTGAGCAGCTTGAAAATCTGAAAATGACCCTCAGGCCTGCACCCACGCTGGCCACACCCCAATGGGGTGAGGGACCCCACTGGGGGGCTTGGCCAGCCTGCAAACAGCCATCAGCCCCTCAGCCAAGCTAGCCAGGCATGCCAGCAGGTGGACATCCTCAGAGGGGTCCCAGACTGCGCGAGAGGGCAAAGTCTAGGCTGAGGGACGTGTGTGTGTGTGTGTGTGTATATATATAAAATTTGTAAGATGGAAGTATTGCTACTCCAGCTTTTTTTCTCATGACCATTTGCCTGAAAAAAATTTTTTCATCCATTCACTATCAGTCTGTGTGAGTCCCTTTTTCTGAGGTGGATCTCTTGTAGACAGCAAATTAAAGCATCGTGTTTTCTTATTCTTCTGCTACCCTATGTCTTCTGATTGGAGCGCATAATCCATTTACGTTTAAGGTTATTGATAGGTACTTGTTTGTTGCCATTTTTATTCTTTATTCCCTAACCCTAACCCTAAACCCTAACCCTAACCCTTCCCTTTCTTTTTCTTCTTTTTTCCAGTAGTCCCTTTAGCATTTCTTGCTTTGTTGACTTGGTGGTAATAAACTCCTTTAGACTTGCTTTGTCTGTGAAGTTCCTGATTTTACCTTCAATTTTGAATGATAGCCGTGATAGGTATAGTATTCGCAGGTTCATTCCTTCTAGCCTGATGTGTTTCTGTTGAGAAATTAATTGATAGTCTAATGGGACATCCCTTGTAGGTAACGTTCTCTCTCTGGCAGCCTTTAAGATTCTTACGTTGTCATTGATGTTTGGCAATTTAATTATCATGTGTCTTGGTGTTGGTCTTTTTGGGTTCATCTTGTTTGGACCTCTTTGTGCTTTTTAGACTTGTGTGACTTTTTTCTTTTCAAAACCAGGGAAGTTTTCTGTCATTATTTCTTTAAACAAGTTTTCTATTTGTTGCTCAGCTTCCTTTCCTTCTGGCACCCCTATTATGTGGATGTTTTTTTGTTTCATATTGTTTCAGAGGTCCGTTAGGCTCATCTCCTGCATTTTAAGATTTTTTTTTCCAGTTACTGCTTTGTTTGGGTGTTTTTTCTACCTTGTCTTTTAACTCACTGATGCAGTCCTTAGCTTCTAGTCTACTGTTGAAACTTCCCATTGTTTTTTTTATTGTAGGTATGTCATTCTTCATTTCCTCTTGATTCTTACACATTTTGAATGTCTTTCATCCTTTCCAGCATCCTTATAACCATTGTTCTGTATTATTTCTCTGACAAATTTCTTGCCTCCATTTCATTTATTTCCTTGTTGGGTGATACCTCCTTTTCTTTCATGTAGGGGTGGTTTCTTTGTCTCCCTGTGTTTGCTGTTCCTTTGTGATTGTTTCTATATATTAGATCAAACAGCTATGCCACCCACATTTTTTGTTTGTCTTACATCAGTGTTTTGTGAGACCCAGTGGTGCAGTCTCTCAGGTCTTCTGGGCTGGGTATTCTAGAGATACTTGGTATATTTGAGTTCTTTTGGTACAGTAGGATCTTGAGTGTAAGTGTATTATTTGTGTATTAAGTCTCCTCTCAGGGTGTATGTTTATGTGGCTCGCTCTCTACCCTATTGACCAAACAGCACAAAATACAACTCAACAAGACACAACACAAAGGGAATAAAACACAAATGTACTCATGACACTAATAACCCCAATGAAAGTGACCAACCGAGAAAAGAGAACTAGGAGAGAGAAAAGATAGCAAAAATGATATCAAGAAAGGTGAAAAAAGGTAGGAGAGAAAAAAAAAGGAGCAAAAAGAAGAAAAAATATATATGGAAGAAAACACCACAAAGTAAATAAACTAAAAAAATGCAAACAAACACCCAGAAAATGGGGAAGGGGATGTGACAGAATCTCTAAAGGCAGGACTTATATATAAAAAGTGAAATTAAGGAATTGAATGAACAGGGGAAGCACCATTGATTGTTCAGTATAGAGGAGACAGAACGAGAATGAGTAATAAGAAGAAAAATAAAGTAAATAAATAATGTTTTAAATGTTCATTTATTTTTGTAAAAGAAGAATGGAGGAGAGAGCAGATAGGCTTGAGTTTAATGAGTAAAACTAATTAGGAGAAGAAGAGAGCAAGAAAGGAGAGGAAAAACAAAGCATAAAACAAATTGACTAGCGAAGAAAGAGAAAAGAGAAGCGTGCATGGACTTGGAGCAGAGGAGAGGAAATTAGATATATGAGTAAGCCAACAGAGACAACAACAATAATAAGATGTCAAAGCAGGTAAAGATGATCTACAAACAAGGGGTAAAATGAAAGAAAAGAGAAAAACTAAAATGGGAAACAGGAGAAAATGAAAAAGGGAGTAATGAAGAAGAAAAGGGTGGAAAATAAGAAAAAATAAGATAAATAAAAATAAAATAGGAAAAAGTAATAGAAAAAATATTTCTTTTTAAAAAATAAAATAGATATCACAGTGAAGTGTTTGCTTCATCAGAATTTTAATGGCCCATAGGGGTTGATTTAAGACCCCGCTTTTTTGTTCTGTCTGCCAGTTTTGAGTTTTCTGTTAGGTAGTCAGCATCGTGTTGAAGTTCTAAACAACTCACCACTTCTCTGTGTGTATCTATCTCCACAGCCTTGGCTGCAAGCAAGCAGGACCAATCTTCCTGCTTTTACAGCCTGCCTGCTGTCAATCTTAATCACTCAGATGTCTATTTCTGATAGGGCTTTAGCAGGAGGGAGGTGCTGTTTCGCTTTCTGGGACTGAACTAGTCCTCTTCAGCCCAGTCTCTGATAGCTCTTTGGGGTATTCAGAGTCTTTGTTTTCTTTGTAAAGCTCAAGGTGTAGGCTGGGTTTGGCTGCATTAGTTGCTTTGAGGCTCCTGGGAGAGCCTTGCTCTTCAGGAGAAAAACGGCTGCTTAGGTTTGTATGGTCACGAATGTCTCAGTGCGGGATTCCTGGTCATTTGTCCCTGTCCTGCTCTTCTCACACCTTTCCCCAGACTTCTCAAATCTGCACCTCTACCTGAATGGCAGCCTCATGTGAATGTTTCTAATTGAAAGACCCATGAATGGGATTTAGTGAGTAAGAGCAAAGACAAAACAGAGGCAAAACAACCACTTGACAGAGTTTTTCTCCCCCTGACACCATGTGGTTCAGGCACCTCTTCCGGCTGCCTTCTGGGTGCAAGCCTCTCATGGTTGTGGACTTAGATCTAGATTCCCCAGCCACCAGCAGCCCTGTGGACTTCCTTTCCACAGTCGGATGTTACACCTGTCCCAAAGGACGCAGACTTGGGGCTGTGCAGCTTCTTTTCGGCCCGCTGGTTGTGCGTCTCTCTTCAGCACAGATCCCTGTTTCTATCATTCTCCAGGAGACCTTCACAGCTGTGAATTGTCTTATCAGCTGTGTCTAAGTCACCAAATCTGGGTGCATGTTATTCAATTGAGTTGCTCCTTCTATCTGATCCAGGATGAGGCACAGGACATGTCTGCCTATTTGCCACTATTTTTCCTCCCTCAGTTTCTATCATCTCTCAGATCTAATTTTTTAAATCAATTAGAGAACCTCTGACTCAAAAAGATCAATCTAACCAATTTATTACAGAAACTTTGAATTTAATCCTGCTTTTTTATTTCACTATTTTAAATATTATATATTCTTGCTCCTGGCCCAGTATGTCAGTTGGTTAGAGCATCATCTCATGGGGACATACATATGGCCAAGACAACATGGAGGGACATGAAGAGTATTATGCTAAGCAAAATAAGCCAATTAGAGAAAGACAAGTATCATATGATCTCACTTATGTGTGGAATCTAATTTTAAAAGTGACAAAAAAATATATATCCAGAGACATGGAAGTATGGAAGAGACTTTTTTGATGAATCTCAGAGGGAAGGGGAGAGAGAGGGCAGGAAGAGATTAACCAAAGAATTTATGTGTGTAACCCTTGGGCACAGATAATAGTGTGAAAGTTATGGGTGGAGGGGGCCTGGGGTAGTTTGGAGGGGGTCACTGGGGGAGAAGGGGACATGTGTAATATTTTCGACAATAAAAAAGATAAATTTAAAAATATAAAAAGTAAGCATATCAGGAAAATCAGGCATGAATCAAATGAGGTTACCAATAAAGAAATAGAAACTATAAAAAAGAACAAAAATTAATTCTAAACTGTAGTATATAATAACAGAATTGGGGGATGGGGTTGGAATGACTACAGGGATCAATAATAGACTGGATCAATCTGAAGAAAGAATTAGTGAAATTGATGCCAAAGTTATTTGAAATTAAGTCAAAGGAGCAAAAAAAAAGAAAAGAAAGAAAAGTGGAGAGATCCTAGGGACTTATAGGATACCCTTTAATAGACCAATCTACACATTATGGGAGTTCTAGGAGTAGAAGAGAGAAATAAATGATCATAAAACCTATTTGAAGAAATAATGGGTAAAAACTTCCAAATTGAGAAATGAAATGGACATTCAAACTTAAGCTCGAAGACATTCTACTTGAGTAAAAACAAAAAGACCTATACTGAGACACACTATACTCAAACTGTCATAAGTCATAGATAGAATTTTGAAAGTATCAAAGAAAAAGCAAGAGTTCCCATAAGATATTAATTGGATTTCTTAGCAGAAAACTTGTAGGCTAGAATGTACTCGAAGATTCAAAATGCTTAAAGAGCCCTAGCCTGTTTGGCTCAGTGGATAGAGCATTGGCCTGTGGATCTAAGGGTCCTGGGTTCAATTATGGTAAAGGTCACATATCTCAGTTGCAGGCTCCTCCCCAACCTCAGCCCTGGTCAGGGCACTTTCAGGAAGCAACTAATGGATGTGTTTCTCTCACATTGATCTTTCTCTCTCTCCCTCTCTAGCATGCTCCCTATAAAAATCAATAGAAAAGTGTTCTTGGGTGAGTATTAACAACAACAAAATGCTAAAAGAAAAAAAAACCCTGCCAACCAAGAATACTGTATTCTAGCAAATCTCATGTAAAAGCTTCATAACATTGAATTTGGCAATGATTTCTTAGATCTGACACTAAAGCACAGACAACAAAAGCAAAAATAGATAGATGGTACTTAATAAAACTTGAAAATTTCTGCAGAGCAAATGAAACACTAACACAGACAAAAGACAACATACAAAATAGGATAAAATAATTGCAAAACATATATATGAAAAATCAATATTTAGAACATATGAAGAATTCCTACAACTCAACAAAAAAAAACCTATCAAAATAATGGCAAGTGACTTTAATAAACATTTGCCCAAAAAGATACACAAATGGCCAACAAGCTTATGAAAGTGTTCAACATTTTTAATCATTAAAGAAATACTAATTAACACCACAATGAAATATCAACTCATATCGATTAGGGTGATGACTATTAAAAAACAAACAAACAGAGCCCAGCTGGTGTGGTTCAGTGATTGAGTTTCTACCAAGGAACTGAGAGGTTGCTGGTTTGATCCTCAGGCAGGGCACGTGCCTAGATTTTGGGCTTGTTCCCTAGTAGGGGGAGTGCAGGAGGCAGCCAATCGATGATCATTCTCTCATTGATGTTTTTTATCTCTCCCTCTCCCTTTTTCTCTCTTTAAAAATCAATAAAAACATGTTTAAAAAAACAACAAGCAAACCAAAATAACAAGATGTGCAGAAATTGGAACCTTTGCACTACTATTGGGAATAAAACTTGGAAACCACTTTAGAGGTTCCTCAACACACACACACACACACACACACACGCACTCAGGAGTAGAATCTCCATAAATTTAGTAATCCTATTTGTGAGTATATATCCAAGATAATTGAAAGCAGGATTTTAGAGAGATGTTGCAGCAGTGTTTACAATTGCAAAAGGTGGAAAAGCCCAAATAACCATTGACAAATGAATAGGTAAACAAAATGTGGTATATGCATACAATGGGGTGTAAATTCAACTGTAAAAAAAAGGAAATCTTGTCACAGTCTACAACATGATGAACCTTGATGACATTATGCTGAGTGAAATAATCCAGAACAAATATTGTCAGGGGCTGGGTGAGGGGGACATTTTACCATCATTAAGTGGCATTTACTCAAAAGCTGAGTTTTTACACATAACAAAGTTGTGAAAATATATCTGCTATAAATTTTTTTCTTTTTCTTTCTTTTTAAATCTTTATTGTTCAGAATATTACAGTTTTTTTTCTTTTTTCCCCCCATAGCTCCCCTCCACACGGTTCCCACCCCACCCTCCGCCCTTCCCTTTTTCCACTGTCCTCATCCATGGATGTACGATTTTTATCCAGCCTCTTCCCGCACCCCCACACCCCTTTCCCCCCTAGAATTGTCAGTCCACTCCCTTTCTATGCCCCTGATTCTAATATATACACCAGTTTTTTCTGTTCATCAGATTTTTTATTCACTTGATTTTTAGATTCTCTGGTTGATAGATACGTATTTGTTCATAATTTTTATCTTTACCTTTTTCTTCTTCTTCATCTTCTTAAAGAATACCTTTCAGCATTTCATATAATACTAGTTTGGTGGTGATGAACTCCTTTAGCCATTTCTTATCTGTGAAGCTCTTTATCTGACCTTCAATTCTGAATGATAGCTTTGCTGGGTAAAGTAACCTTGGTTGTAGGTTCTTGCTATTCATCACTTTGAATATTTCTTGCCATTCCCTTCTGACCTGCATAGTTTCTGTTGAGAAATCAGCTGACAATCATATAGGTAGTCCGTTGTAGGTAACTGTTTTTCTCTTGCTGCTTTTAAGATTCTCTCTTTGTCTTTTGCTCTTGGCATTTTAATTATGATGTGTCTTGGTGTGGTCCTCTTTGGATTCCTTTTGTTTGGGGTTCTCTGCACTTCCTGGACTTGTACGTCAATTTTCTTCACCAGGTAGGAGAAGTTTTCTGTAATTATTTCTTTAAGTAGATTTTCAATATCTTCCTCTCTCTCTTCTTCTGGTACTCCCATAATTCAGATGTTGGTATGGTTGAAGTTGTCCCAGAGGCTCCTTACACTATTTTCATATTTTTGGATTCTTTTTGCTTTTTGCTTTTCCGGTTGGGTCTTTTTTTGCTTCTTCGTATTTGAAATCTTCGACTTGATTCTTGATCCTCTAGTCTGCTGTTGGATCTCTATATATTATTCTTTGTTTCAGTCAGTGTATGCTTAATTTCTAGCTGGTCCTTTTTCATATCCTGGAGGGTCTCACTAGACTTATCGAGGGTCTCACTAAATTTATTGGTGGTTTCTAGAAAATTCTTAAAAAACCTTATAACCATGGTTTTATCCAGTAGTTTGATTTTCTCCGTTTCTGTCATTTGTGATCTGTTTCTTTGTCTCTGCATTTTGGCTGCTTCCCTCTGTTGATAGAGTGGCTTTCTGTGTTAGGTGTCCTATAGGGCCCAGGGGCTCACCCTTCCCAATTACCTGAGTTGGACACTCTTGGTGCATCCCTGTGTTGGCTTTGTGCACAGTCTTGTTGTAGTTAAGCCTTGATTGTTGTTGGTATCACTGGGAGGAATTGACCTCCAGGCCAATTGACTGTGAAAACCAGCTGTGTCTACTGTGGGAGAACTTCTCTGCTGGAGACACCCTTATGGGGCAAGACTTGCTTCAGTGGGGCTTTGGTGCTCACTGAATCTGCCCCCTGAGTGTGTCCCTTATGGATCTGAAGAGTTGTAATCTGGATGGTCCCACTATGACCACTGGGTACACTGGCTCTTGGATCTCTAAGGAGGTGCTAATTTAACCTCTGCTTGAGGGTACCCAGCAGGAGCTATGGAGAGATCTACAGATTCCTCTTCTTCATTTGTGGTTTGGAGGTGCCCAGATGAGGCCCAGCTGTGAAGCAATGCAAGCTGCTGTGGGGCCTTAGGCCTTCTTTTGGGTGTTCTGGGTCTCTCTTTCCCAACTGAAGTTTGTTAGGTAATTGTAGATTGCAAAGGGCCAGGCCTTTCATATGCAAAAGCCTCTGTGGCAGCTTGGGTGGGGTGGGGTCTCAGGGAATAAACAGGGTGGAGCGAACAGCTATGGCTGATCCTCAACCCATCCCTAAGAGACCACGGATCTCAGTGTCCCTCGGTAATCACTGCAAGGACCTCTGAGAGAAAGCCGCCCTCCAGTTCTACTGGATGCCAGACAGTCCAGTTTCTCCCTGTATGAATCTGGGTCCCCAGAGACTCGTCTGGAACTGGCATTGGGAGCTTGTGTCTCTCTCCCGATTGAAAAAGACAACGGCGTCCTCTGTTGCCAGCCCTCAGTTGCATGCCTCATACTTCTACACTTTACTTCCACACCTCCTCTGAGTCTCAGTGTGGTTTTCTCTTTCCTTTTAGTTGTATAATTTCCACTCAGCCAGCCTTTCTGGGTGATGTCAGTTTTGTCTTTTAGTTGTAGTTTTGAAGTGGTTGTGTGAGGCAGCAATTTCAGGTGTGTACCTATGCTGCCATCTTGGTTTCTCCTCTCTGCTATAAATTTTAATAAAATTAACTGTTTGGTAAAGTGGATGTTTTAAAGTTGTTGTCCAAAATCTTCTCTCAGTTTTGTAGTAGGTGCTGTCTCTCCTGCTGTTGTTGTCCCTTCCATGCTACAATTGCAAGAAGAAGGATATGGTATTAATAAAGGTATTCCAACCTTGCTAATGGCTGCTAGCAGTGTGGATGACATCTTGGCTATCACTGGATTCAGTATATTCATGAGCATGGTCTTCTCCAAAGGTAAATAAGAAAATACAACCACTGCCATATAATTCATAACTTTTTATCATTATTTATTTCCTTCAGTTATTAAGCAAGATTTTTATAAATTAAATATCTTTTTATTCTTTATAGAAAGCTCATTATAGACAAGGGAGGAAATTTCAGTGGGTTAAGGAACCACTACTTAACACAAATTATTTCATTTTAATAACCATATATTTCAATTAATTTGATAACCATTTTATTACCATTTATCTGCTCCAGTTGCTTTGGACTTTTATCACAGTTTTTAATAGAAAAATTTAAGCAGTGATATTATTAACTATAGGCCCAGTGCACAAAAATTTGTGCACTTAGGCCTGACCCCAGGGCATCAGGCCTAAGCTGGGGAGTCAGCCATTGCTCTGGCAGCCGGGAGCCCTCAGGGGATGTCCACTTGCCAACGGGGAGCAGGTCTAAGCTGCAGTTGGATATCCTTAGCGCTGCTGAGGAGCAGGGAGAGGCTCCCACCACCACCGCTGTGCTGGCAGCTGTCAGCTTGGCTTGTGGCTGAGCCCAGTTCCCCCTGTGGGAGTGCACTGACCACCAGGGGGCAGCTCCTGCGTTGAGTGCCTGCCCCCTGGTGGTCACTGTGTGTCATAGTAACCAGTCATTCCCAGTGGTTCTGCTGTTAGGGTCAGTTTGCATATTACCTTTTTATTATATAGGATACTATAGCTATGTTTAATAGATATTTTTGAAATATTCCTTTGGACATCATTATAAATAAATTAGAGGTGCAGCGCACAAATTTTGTATGTGGGTACGGTCTCTAGGCCTGGCCTATGATCAGGGCCATCCTTCCTGGCTGCCCACAGCTGGCTCCAAATCCCGCTGCCACCCACCCCTGGCTCCCTTTGCCATAGGGTGATCAGTGCCTGATGGCCAGGAGAAGGGACTGAGAGGTCGGCTGCTACTGCCTGCTCACCAGCCCTACCCCTGCTGTGGTTTGCCCTCTGTGTGTGGGGTGACGAGCGGGATAGAGGCCTTGGCCTGCCACCACCCACATCCCCTGGCACCCACCCCTGGTTCCTTGTTCGTCAGGCGATTGGAGCATGCTAGCCAGGGAAAGCAATCGAGAGGTGGTCAGTGCACCTGATAGTGACTGGTCCAGCGGTTGTTTTGATCGTTTGGCCTTCAGGGTCAATTTGCATATTACCCTTTTATTATAAAGGATAGAGGCCTGGTGCATGGGGGTGGGGGTGGAGGGGCAGCTGGCCTGCCATGATTGGGGCCCTGGATCTGGGTGGGGGTCCACACTGGGGGGGGGTGGGCTTGGCTGGGGTAAGGGACTGTAGGAGGTTTGCAGGTTAGCCATGCCCCCTATTGGGGTGGGGGTTTCCCTGAATGAGGGACTGTGGGTAGTTTGCAGGCCGGCCACACCCCAATTGGGGTGTGGGTCCCCGCTGCAGATGGGGCCTCCTGGGTGAGGGGCCACACCCCCAATTGGGGGTCCTCTCTGGGTGCAGGGCCAGCCTGAGCCAGGGACCATGGGTGGTTTGCAGGCCAGCTGGGGTGAGGGGCCATGCCCCTGATTGAGGTGGGGGTGTCCCTGCTGGGGGCAGAGCCAGCCTGGGCAAGGGGATGGGGGTGATTTGCAGGCCGGCCATGCCCCCATCAGGGTGGAGGTTTCCATTGAGAGGCAGGGTCAGCCTTGGCAAGAAGCCATGGGCAATTTGCAGGCTGTCCATGTCCCCATTGGGGTTGGGGTCCCCATTAGGGGACAGGGCCAGCCTGGGCAAGGGGCCCCAGGGGGTTTGGCCACCTCGATCAGGGTGAGAGAGGCTGATCAGTGGTGAGGCCAGCCAGGGGCAGGGGCTAGGCATCATAATGACCATTCACCCAGTTGTTACAGTGTTATGGTTGCTGTCTTTTTATATGTAGAGATATGGATGATTGCTTTATTATTAAGACAAGTTAAATATATAGCGTGTGGACAACTGTGCACCATTTGGTAGTAGTGGAACAAGATCCTGCACCAATTTTGAATCCCAAGGTGTTGATTTGATCTTGAATGTCACTCTACAGAAATTGTGAAAGTAAAAATTTCCACATTTAGTAATGATTTTAGTTATCAGCAATGTTTGAAATTCAGTCTACTATATTATTGAAGCACCAAAATATTTAAGTTGAAAAATAATATATAAAGTTTCTCTTGAAATTAAAAGATATACTTTTTAAAATGGGAAAAGATAAAATGAAATCTGCAGTGGTCATATGCCAGGAATAATAATTCCAAATCTTTTGATATAAGTCTGCCCAGAATCTATCTATCTACCTATCTATCATATCTCTCTCTCCCCCCCCCTCTCTCTCTCTCTCTCTCTCTCTCTTTTCTCTCAGGTCCAAATCCTATATAATAAAACCATAATATGCAAATTAACAGAATGGTGAAATGACTGGTGGAATGACAGGTCATTATGTCAAGCACTGACCACCAAGGGGCAGTCACTCAATGCAGGAGCTTCCCCTTGGTGGGCAGGGCGCTCCCACTGGGAGAGCGCCACTCAGCCAGAAGCTGGGTTCACAGCTGGGGAGCACAGCGGCAGTGGTGGGAGCCTCTCCCACCTCCACTCCAGGTGGGTGGTAAGGAACAAGGGGTCCGGGACTGCGAGAGCCCCAGACTGAGAGAGGGATGTCTGACTGGAGGTGGACATCCCCTGAGGGGTCCTGGTCTGCAAGAGGGCACAGGCTGGGCTGAGGGACACACCCCCCCTTCAGTGCATGAATTGCATTCACCGGGCCTCTAGTATTCCTCTAAAATTATTGAACATTGACCATACTTGATTATAACCTGAACTAGAGGCCTTGGTGCACAAAATTTGTGCACAGGTGTGGTCCCTAGACCTGGCTGGCGATCAAAGCATGAGTGTCTGGCGTGGAAGGGCAGGTCCCAGTTAACCTCTGGGCCCTGGGCTGCACTTGGGCCCCCAGACACCTGTGTGCCCCCCTGTGCCTGAGGCATGGTGCCTGAGTTTCTTTGTGGAGATGCGATGAGTGCAGCCAGACACGGCAAGGTGGAGTGTGGGCCTCTCAGCTGCCCAGGGGTGCTGCATGGAAGTTGGGTAGGCAGCGAGCTCTCTCTTGGCCAGCCTCACAGGCTGACTGTTGCGCAAACCCACAGAGAGTGAAGAAGCAGTGCAGGTGCAAGACAGGCTCCTTGTGGGTGCCTAGCGCCTGAGCGCAAGTGCTGGCGTCCCAGGGGAGGGGAGCAGGAGGAGTGAGAGCAAGCTTTGCAGACAGCTCGCATTCTCACCGCACTTCTGTCCCTGTCACTCCCGCCCTCAGGTAGCTGGTAAGAGGTTGCAGCACATCACTCATGCCCGCCATGTTTCGTGCCACCCCCTGGTGGGTCAGCACACATCATAGTGAGTGGTCAAACTCCCATTCTCTAGGTAGAATGACCACCCATGGGGACAATTTGCATATTAGGCTTTTATTGTACAGGATTGGTTTTGCACTTAATTATATATTGCACATATGTTTCTCTTCAGTAAATAGATTTCTATGACATTGTAATGATTGCATAGTACTCAATTATCTGTATCACAATTTCTTGTTGAAAACTGAAGTTGACTCCTATAGTTTCTATTAAAATAATACTTGAATGAACATCTTATAACTAAATAGTTGTACGTAAAATTAATATTTTCTTAATCTTAAAAGAATAATCATTGAGCTAAAAAGTATATAGAGTTAATAAGCTTTTGAAATGTATTGCCACATGTCATGTCCTACCATGGTGCACAAGTTTGTCACTTTCTCTTCACCCTTTTCAAAACTAGATATTATTCATCTCTTTTTCCCTTGCTAATTTGGTAGGTGAAAAGTGAGAGCCAAACCGGTTAGGGCAGTGAGACCACTTTAAATGGAGTACTTTTTCTACTAGTGATATTAAACAAATATTCATATTTATTGGTCATTGACATTTTGGCATGTTTTATATATTGCTTTTCTTGGAATCCTTTGTCTTATAGGTGTGTTCATCTTTTGCTCTTTTTGATTTATCAAGATTCTTCATAAAATGAAAAGTGATAACCCTTTGTATTATATTCTTAGGTTTCCCCAATTTTAATTTGACTTATATTTATAAGAGTTCTTTTTTTGCTATTCAGAAGTTCTAAAATTTTTGTTAACAAATCTGGTCATTTTTTCCTTCATTAATGGTATCAGTTATTCTCTCAAAAAATATTTCTGGCCCTGGCCAGTGTGGCTCAGTTGGTTAGGCATAGTTCCATGCACCAAAAGATTGTTGGTTCAATTCCTGGGTCAGGGCACACATCCAGGTTTCAGATTTGATTCTCAGTAGGGGTTGTGGATCCCCAGTAGGGTCATGCAGGTGGCAACCCACCCATGTGTAGCTCTCTCATTGATGTTTCTCTCTCCCTCTCCTTTCCACTTTCTCTAAAAATCAATTAAAAATTAAAATATGTATGTGTATATGTATGTATACATACATACATACATACATATGTATATGTGTGTTTGTGTGTGTGTGTGTGTATCTGTGTTCCTCTTCCATTGTGCCAGCCATTATGACAAACACTGAGGATAAATAGTGAACAATATTATTGGCTAATTGCTTCATACTTGTTTTAAGTTCCATTGATGTTTCCACCCATTTAATGGTCACAATAGTGCTATGCTCATTTTATAGACAAGGACATAGGTTAAATAATTTGCTCAGCCCTGGCTGGTTTTGCTCAATAGTTAGAGCATCAGACTATTGACCAAAGGGTCTCAGGTTCCATTCTTAGTCAAGGGCACATACCTCAGTTACAGTTTCGACCTAGCCCAGGTCGGTTATATGTGGAAGACAACCAGTCAATGTGTCTCTCTCACATTGATGTTTCTCTCTCTCCCCTGGCACTTCTCTCTAGAAAAATCAATGGAAAAAAAATATCCTCAGGTGAGGATTTAAATAAACAAACAAATGAATAAATAAATTGCTCAAAGTCACAAATCCATTAAGTAGGGTAGCCAAGATATAAATCTGGCTGTTTGACCCCAGACAAACACTTTCAAGTACTATTCTATACAGATGTGGCTGCATAAAATATATTGATGACTCAGTTGACCTTTGAATAGTCCCAGGATTGACCCTAGAATAAAACTTTTTTTTATGTTGTTACTGTTATATTTTTCTTTAGATATTTATTTTTTAAAATATTTTTTATTGATTTCAGAGAGGGAGAGGGGGAGAAAGATGGAAACATTAACATCATTGATCAATTGCCTCCTGCATGCCCCACACTGGGGATCAAGCCCCCAACCTGGACATGTGCCCTGACTGAGAATTGATCATGGTTCATAGGTCAATGTTCAATCACTGAGCCATACCGGCCAGGCTGTTCTTTTTATATTTAAATTAGGGGTCCGGTGCACAAAATTCGTGCATGGGGGAGAGGGTGGAGGTCCCTCATCCCAGCCTTCCCCCTCTCACAGTCTGGAACCCCTCAGTGGTTGTCCTATGATGGTCCCAGTCTGCCAGGCACCTTTTGTGTGTGTGTGTGTGTGTGAGTGTGTGTCGCCACTGGGGGCCTGCCCCCAGCCTCATTTGAGGCTTGGAGCAGTCATCCTGTGTGTGTCTTATCTGCTGGGGGCCTGCCCCCAGGCACACCATGGAAGCTTGGAGCAGGCACCCCCCTATGTTCATATCTCAGACTCCTGCCATCCCCTGCATGTTATTCTCTTTTTTGAGCTGTGGCCAGGGCTGGGTGCTGTCTGCCTGCCAAGCTTGCCTACTGCCCATCTTCCTCCAGCCACCAGAAAGCTGGGAAAACCCCGCCTTGTGGTCAGGCCAGCCTTTTCCTGCTCCCCGATCCCCAAAAGGGACCAGGGGAGCCACCAAGCAGGCCCCCAATCCCCGCCGCCTCGCTTTCCCACTCCCTGGTCCCCCGCAAGGGGCCTGGGGAGCTGCCAAGCAGGCTGCCAGCCCCGCCCTCTCTTTCCCGCTCCCTGGTCCCCCGCAAGGGGACTGGGGAGCAGCCAAGTGCCCCCTGGCCAGCTGCTCAGTGGCTGCCAGCCGCCATCTTGGATGGGTTAATTTGCATAGAGCCGCTCTGATAGGCTGTTGGGCGTGGCTTAGGCATCCCATAGAAACGGTCAATTTCAATATTGTGCTTTTATTAGAGTATATAATTTATCATAATCATACATCAGAAAATAAATATTACCAGCCTTGTGCTAGGTGCCAGAGGTGCTTCTTTGTTAATCTCTGTCCATTCTTCTATCTCACTTGATCTTGTAGTCTCGGTGTGTAAGGGGAGCACATGTAGCATATTACTTCTTTGTTTTTCGGCTTATTTATTCAATAAACATTTCTGAATTGAGTGTTTGTACTAAATTATTGAAGACTACACATCTAATGTATCAAGTAGATCTGCATACATGTTTTATATTTTTTAATATTAAAGATTCATTTTTCTACATTCTATAAAATACATACCTTTCTTCATAAATCACCTACGTTTGATTTTCTGATGTGTTGGGTAGTAAAAACATTTCTCTATGATGATCAGTTTTGCTTATATGTGCCCTTATAGGTGGCGTACTTCATGATCTCTTCACTTCTTTTTGGAACATACTTTTGGGTGTGCTACTAGGAACCAGTTGGGGAATTTGTCTTCGATATTTTCCAAGTGACGATCAGGTAAATAAAAAATTAGTCAATCTTTAGAAGTATAGTATTGGTTATTTTTTGCAAAATTTGAACTTTTAGAATATGCATGAAATATTACATCTAATATTTATTGTCCTTCCCCAGAACTGTAGCCTCCATTGCCTACTTTGATTTAAACTGAGCATAGTTCTGATTGATAGGAGTCACTGGCCTTGACTGAAGTCTTTGCTTCTGGACTTGGCAAATAAGGAATATTAGCCAAGGAAATGTTTTTTGATGGAATGCTGTGTAAATCTTGTATTTAAAATGTAATGAAGGTGTTGACAGAAAAAAATATATACACCTTTTATAAAGGATTATGTACTTACTGACTAAATACCTTTAAAATATATTTTTGAAACCTGTTCTGCTATGACAGAGATAACATATCTTTTTACTATACTTTTGGTTTTTTAAATTAAGCTTCATAATGCATAATACTTTGCAATGGATACTTTAAAATATATATAATTAATCAGAATACAATTTCCATTCCACCCCATCCCTTTCTTCACTAAATTGCCTATTGACTTCTGACAACTTTTTCTAATCTTTCTTAACTCACATTTTCCTTTGAACATTTTAGGAGAGAGAGAGTCCCATTTACCTCCTTATATTTTCTGAGTTAAATTCACTACCACTCTCTTTGATTAAGACAACACTATTAAACTCCATCCTTACCTGCCCTAAAGAATATGCCAAAAATAAAAGAATGTGCCGTTACTCTGTATTTCTGTAATATCCATTTTGATTTGCCTGTAACAATTGTCATAGTTAATGAGATTTTCAAAAATTTATTTTTAAGAATCCATTGGATATGTTATATAGAATTATAGGTTATTTGCTCTCTCTTTTCTTTCCCTTTTCACTTAACCGTTAAAATATTTTAATCATTTTACTGACATGTGGCAGAAGATGAAACTTAATAATTATAAATTTTGTCACTTATTATCAAGTCTACTAAAATATTTGGTGAGGAAGAAAGCCAAAATGTTATACATTATTTAATACAACATATTATAGTATCAAAAGGTCAGTAATAAATGATAGAGGTTGTAAATGCTGTATTATATGTTTAATGTAAATAATTTATAAAAATTTATATAATTCTAGACAAATACTTCAATGAAGAGAGCAGGCCTTATTTTGGGTTCGTGTGTAACTGTCGTCTTAGTCAGCAATAGCATTGGTGCACATGGAGCTGGAGGATTATTCACACTAATGTTGACTTTCATTGCAGGAGCACATTGGACCACAGATAAGGTGAATATTTTTAATACACAATTTTTATAGATAAAATAACTGAATTTTTTTCCATTATAATGGACATTTAGGAAACCTTCTCATTCTGGTTGGAAGATGTTCCAAAAGTGTGTGTCTTAGAGGAAGTTTATAAATCAATAAAGGAAATAAAGTATTTAAGAAAAGGAGCTGCACATATACTAAAATGCAATCATGAGTTGAGTTATCTCATCAGGCCTATTTCCTCCCAAGTTTATGCAATATGATTATATAACTTTTATCGATTTAATTATTTTATTAACTAAAATTTTAGTTATACAGTTAGAACATGAAAACATTCTCATAAAAGATTAAACAATACACATATAAAATAAATTGTAAAAACTCCATTTTCCTCACCACTCCAAAATATTAAACACCCACTCCCAGAATTATTTCCTCTAATCAGTCCTCTGTTTGTTGACATATCATTTCCATTTTTTGTTATTATTAACAGTGCTGCCATGAACAGTTCTGTTCATGTGTCTTTTTGCAAGTGTACAAGTACTTCTGTAGGAATATATTCCTAGAAATAGAATTGTTGAATTTCAAAAATGGTACATTTCTATTTTGATGGGGACTGCCAAATTCTCTATTCAAAAGATTTTATATATTTACACTATTTACTACCACCAGTTTAGCAGAGTCCCCAGTACCTCAACCCATCAACACACCAATATTACCACTAGTTCTATTATTTTTAATCTGATGGGGGAAAAAAACTATATAACATTATTTATGAAATATTCAACTATAAAAAAGAACAAAATCTTAACAATTTGCAACAACATGGATGGATGTGAAGAGCACTGTGCTAAGTGAAATAAGTCAGACAGAGAAGGACAAATACTATTATTTCACTTATATGTGTAATCTAAATAACAAAACAAAAATAGACCCATAGATACAGAGAACAAACTGATGATTGTCAGAAGGGCGTGGTATGGGGGAATGAATGAAAATGGTGAAGGACAATAAGAGATACAAACTTTCAGTTATCCAAATACTAGTGGCCTGGTGCATAAAATTCGTGCATGGAGGGGGAGTGGTTCCCTCAGTCCAGCCTGCACACTCCTCCAATCGGGGATCCCTTGGGGGATATTGGATTAACAATCCTAACTGCTCACTTGCCTGCCTGCCTGATCGCCCCTAACTGCCTCTGCCTGCCTTCCTGATCGCCCCTAACCTCTCTGCCTGTCTGCCTGATCATCCCCAACTGCCTCTCCCTGCCTGCCTGATTGCCTCTAACCCCTCTGCCTGCCTGCCTGCCTGATCATCCCCAACTGCTCTCCCCTGCTGGCCTGATTGCACCTGCTATCCCCTGCTAGCCAATTTGGTTTTGATTGGTCTGTTTCTATGCCAGTCAAAAGCTCTGCCTTCTATGCAGCCATTGGCTCCTCACACTTCACTCAGATTTGGTTCTGATTGGTCAGTTTCTATGCCAGTCAGCTTCTCTGGGCCTATCAACGGGGCCTTATCAGAAAGGCGGGGCTGATCAGCAGCCCTGGTGGAGGCCTGAAGAGAAATGGAGGTGCGGCTGCTGGCCCCACTGGGAGAGAAAGAGAGAGGCAAGTGCTGATCAACAATTGCCACACAGGCTATGGATCAGACTCTGCTTCTCTCTCCAGGTCTGTCTTTGGATCTGATCTGCAGCTTTCTCAGAAGTCAGTTACTGGGTCACCATGCCTGTAGCTGCAGCAGTCAGTGCTGGATCACCACAGCAACCCAGTGCTGACTGACTGCAGGTCACTTGAACCTCTGGTTGAGCTAAGGCAACCCAGCACTGACTGCTGCTGCTATAGGTTTAGCAACCCAGCACTGACTGCTGAGGGGCTGTGGATCAGGCCCAGAGACAGGCCTGGAGAGAGAAGCAGGGCCTGATCTGTAGCCTCCATGGCAGCTGTTGATCAGCCCTTGCCACTCTCTTTCTCTTCAGGCCTAGCCAGCAGCCAAACCTCTATTTCTCTCCGGGCCTCTGTGGGGGCTGCTGATCAGCCCCACCTCTCTGATCAGGCCCAGAGATAGGCCTGGAGACTCTGACTGGCATAGAAACCAACCATATAGAACCTAATCTGGGTGAACTGTGAAGGCAGAACCTAAGGTGGGGGCTGAGGAAGGGTTTTAAGGGGAACAGCTGTTTGGTGCAAGGTGGAAGAAAGTGGTTCAAATTTTTAATGACTGGTTTGGCAGTATAGTGCATATGGCTGGCTATCAGTCCAGATATAGGGATTTTGTATTTTTGTCTGCCAAGAACATCTCTTCCTGCTGAAAAAGGCTCCCCCCCAATTTAAGCAATCCTATCCTCTATAATCTATCTTTACTAATAAAAGGATAATATGCTAATTAGACCAGGTTGATGGCCATCTTCCAGACATCCAACTTCCTTCCGGACAAAACCTTGCTGGTGGGGGAAGAGGCAGTTAGGGGTGATCAAGCCAGCAGGGAGGAGAGTTGCGGGCAAGATCAGTCTATCAGGGGAGGGCAGTTGGGGGCAACCTGGCTGGAAGGAGAGGGCACTTGGGGGCGAAATCAGGTCAGCAAGGGAGGGCAGTTAGGGGTGATCAGGCAGGCAGGGGAGGACAGTTGGGGGTGAGATCAGGCTGGCAGGGGAGGATGATTGGGGTTGATATCAGGCTGGCAGGGGAGGGCAGTTAGGGGTAATCAGGCAGGCAGAGGCAGTTGGGGGCGTGATCAAGCCGGCAGTGGAGGGCAGTTAAGGGCAAGCAAGCAGGCAGGCAGAGAGGTTAGGGGGTGATCAGGCAGGCAGAGGCAGTTAGGGCAGGCAAGTAAGCAGTTAGGAGCCAGTGGCCCCAGATTACAAGAGGGATATCTGACTGTTGGTTTAAACCCAATTCCACAGGGCCTAAACTGGCAGGTGGACATCCCCTAAGGGGTCCCTGATTGGAAAGGGTGCAGGCTGGCCTGAGGGAACCCCAACCCCCCGTCCCGTGCACAAATTTCATGTACTGGGCCACTAGTAAAGTAACTATGTCACAGTGATATAATACAGCCCAAGGAATATAGTGAATAGTATTGCAATATTTCCTGTAGTCAATCCTGTCAGTTTTTCCTTTTTTATTTTGTATTCGGTATGTTATTTAAGAAAGATTTCTTTACTCAAGATTATAAGATTATAAATATTATAATATCTCCTATATTATCATCTAATACTTTGGTAGTTGTTTTAATTTTGCATTTGGTTCTTTAATTCATCTGGAATTTATTTTTGTGAATGCTGTGAGATAAGGATGCAGATGTGTGTGTTTATATATGTATCCATAGATATACATATAATAGTTGTATACGGATAGAAATGGGTATAAATTGGATAGTCAAGTTTTGCCAAATTATTTATTGACTAAGCATTAATTATTCAGTGACCTTTAAATGCTTCTTTAATGTGACTTAAACCCTCAAATATACCTAAGTTCATTTCTGGACCCTAATCTTACTTATGTTTCCTATAAATACTCTAAGTCTATTTGAAATCATAGATCATAGTTTTATGTCTCAAAATCTAACATAGATTTCCTCTCATTGAATTTATTTTTAAGATATTACTTGGCCATTCCTGAATGTTAGAAAAATATTAGAATCAGCTTGAGAAGTTCCATACCCAAAAGTTATACTGGCATTTTGTTTAGTATTCCATAATTATAAAAAACTAGGGGCCTGGTGCACAAAAATTTGTGTACTCGGGTGGTGGGGGTCCCTCAGCCCAGCCTCTGCCCTCTTGCAGTCTGGGACACCTGGTGGGGGGGGATGTCCACCTGCTGGCATGCCTGGCCAGCCTGGGTGAGGGGCTGAGGGCCATTTTTAGGCTGCCCACATCCCCTTCAGGGTTTGTGCACTGGGGGGTGGGAGGGCTGGTGAGTGCAGGCCTGGACGTTTCCCACCAGAGGGCCCACGATCGCACACGCCTAGTGGGCCCCCACCACTGAGTGGACACACCTGGCGCAGAGCTGGGTGGCGAGCCAGGGGTGGACACTGGTGCACGATCCCTTGGTGGGGCCCTGCTGCTGAGCAAACACACCCGGGGTGGAGCCGGGCAGTGAACTGGCTTCGGATTCTCCGCACTGTGCAGCAGACGCTCCCGCACGCCTTGCGGAGGCCCCTGGGGGGCAGATGAAGGCAGTGGACCCTGGATGGGTGCTCCCACACCCCCCCGAGGAGGCCCCCGGGGCAGAGCCAGGCAGCAGACCTAGGACACGCGTTCCTGGACACCCCTTGGAAGCCCCCGGGCAGAGCCAGGCAGCGGACCCAGGACAGGCGTTCCTGGATGCCCCGCGGAGGCCCCCGGGGCAGAGCCAGGCAGCGGACCCAGGACAGGCATTCCTAGATGCCCCGCAGAGGCCCCCAGGGCGGAGCCAGGCAGCAGACCCAGGACGGGCACTCCTGCACACCCCACAGAGGCCCTCGTGCTCCCTCATGTCCCGGGGAGGCCCCCAAGGGGCGGAGCCAGGCAGTGGACCCAGGACAGGCGCTCCTGGATACCCCTCGGAGGCTCCCGGGGGGCAGAGCCAGGCAGCAGACCCAGGATGGCTGCTCCTGCAAGCCCCATGGAGGACCTGCTCTCCTGCATGCCTGGTGGAGGCCCCTGGGGGGCGGAGCCAGGCAGCAGACCTGGGACGGGTGTTCCTGGAGGCCCCAGGCCAGACCCCCCGCCACTGAGCTGACACACCTGGCACAGCTATGCCAGCCGCGGAGGCTCCCAGTGCGGAGCTGCCCTGCCAGCCTCCATCTTGGCTGAGTTAATTTGCATACAGCCGCTCTGATTGGGTGGGAGGCATGGCTTGGCTGGTGGGTGTGGCTGTGAGCAGAGGCTCAACCAGCCTAGGCAGGCAGTTGCAACAGAAGCCTCTGGTTTGCTCTAGCTCTGTAGCTAATTTGTTGGCTGAGCTAATTTGCATACAGCTGCTCTGACTGGCTGGGAGGCATGGCTTGGCTGGTGGGCGTGGCTTAGGTGTCTCGGGTAACGGTCAATTTGTATATTACTCTTTTATTATATTAGATAGTTAATAATTAATTATAATCTTATATAATAAAAGAGAAACATGCAAATTGACCATTACCACCAGCCAATCAGAGCGGCTGTATGCAAATTAACCCAGCCAAGATGGAGGCCAGCAGCCAGAGCAAACCAGAGGCTTCTGTTGCAACTGCCTGCCTAGGCTGGCTGAGCCTCTGCTCACGGCCACACCCACCAGCCAATCAGAGCGGCTGTATGCAAATTAACCCAGCCATGATGGAGGCTGGCAGGGTGGCTCTGCACTGGGAGCCTCCACGGCCAGCCGGCATAGCTGTGCCAGGTGTATCAGCTCAGTGGGAGGGGGGGTCTGGCCTGGGGGCTCCTCGGGGCGTCCAGGAGCAGCTGTTCTGGGTCTGCTGCCTGGCTCCGCCCTCGGGAGCCTCCGAGGGGTATCCAGGAGCGCCTGTCCTGGGTCCACTGCCTGGCTCCACCCCCTGGGGGCCTCCCCGTGGCATGCAGGAGCACAGGGCCTCTGCAGGGTGTGCAGGAGCAGCCGTCCTGGGTCTGCTGCCTGGCTTTGCCCCCCGGGGGCCTCTGCGGGACATCCAGGAACGCCTGTCCTGGGTCTGCTGTCTGGCTCTGCCCTGGGGGCCTCTGCGGGGTGTCCAGGAACACCCGTCCAGGGTCCGCTACCTTCACCCGCCCCCCAGGGGCCTCCACAGGGCGTGCAGGAGCGTCTGCTGCACAGTGCGGAGAATATGAAGCCAGTTCACTGCCCGGGGTGTCACTGCCCGGCTCCACCCCGGGTGTGTTTGCTCAGCAGCAGGGCCCCACCGAGGGATTCTGCACCAGCGTTCGCCCCTGGCTTGCCACCCAGCTCTGCGCCAGGTGTGTCCCCTCAGCGGTGGGGGCCCACCAGGCGTGTGCGATCATGGGCCCTCTGGTGGGAAACGTCCAGGCCTGCACTCACCAGCCTTCCCACCCCCCAGTGCACGAACCCTGAAGGGGCTGTGGGCAGCCTGAAAATGGCTCTCAGCCCCTCACCCAGGCTGGCCAGGCATGCCAGCAGGTGGACATCCCCCCCAAGGTGTCCCAGACTGCAAGAGGGCACAGGCCGGGCTGAGGGACGCCTACCCCCCGAGTGCACGAATTTTTGTGCACCGGGCCCCTGGTTAGATAAATAAAATGAAAACTGTAATTCTCTTTTTATGTGATAAAGGAAATCTGACAATAAGAAAATAGACTGTAAAAGTCAAAAGTAACAAATAGAATAACGTAATCTAATAAAAAAATAATATGCAAATTAACTCTCACTTCGTTACACCCACAAGCCATGCCCACAATCCATGCCCACCAGCCAATCAGGAGCAAATATGCAAATTAACTCAACTAAGATGGCAGCGGCCACAGAGTTGGAGTTGCCCCCGGGCAATGGAGGAAGCCAGGTCCCTATGGGCCCTGACTGAGCTCTACTCAAGGCTATAAAGTTTCAATTATAGAAGATAAACCCCAGATAACCTGCTGGGCTGGGACCTTGGGTTGCCAGGGGCAACCCAGGCTTCCAGCGGGCGACCAAGGCAGCAAGTTTCAATTATAGAAATTAAATAAATCTCAGATACCTGCTTCCAGCCAGGCACCCCAGTAGGGACCCTGAACCCTGAAGGGACTGTGGGCAGCCTGAAACGGCCATCAGCCCCTCTCCCAGGCTGGCCAGGCACGCCAGCAGATGGGCATCCCTTGAGGGGTCCCAGACTGCGAGAGGGTATAGGCTGGGCTGAGGGACCCCCCTAAGTGCACAAATTGTTGTGCAACAGGCCTCTAGTGTGCTATAATCAAGGAAGAGTGGGTGGGGTTTTTTGTTTTTCCCTCTTTTAAACTTCACTTTTACTAAAAATGGCAATCAGAAAATACAGACATAAAGGAAATAGTTAAAAAGATAGTTTCTGCTCCAAACAAAGGAGATCAAAGTTTAATGTATCTTCTGTTTAAAAAGATGAACCCAGATTAGGCTGAAACTCTTCATTCAAGTTCCTGGAGAAGAGCCAGCACTGTTATGTCTACAGGGTCTTTGCGGTAAAGACCTGGCAGATAGAACTGGGAAAGATTCATTCCCAGAAAGGGAAGTTTGGCAAGCAACCAAGTAAAAATCTAAATGTTTTGCCCTGGCCAAGTAGCTCAGTAAGTTAGAGCATCCTCCTGATACGCCAGGGTTGATCCCTGTTCCAGGGCACATTTGAGAGACTATAAGTGCAGTAGAACAACAATTCGTTATTTCTTTTTCCCTCCCTTCCTCTCTCTAAAAATTAATCAATAAATTAATTAATTTTAAAAAAGAAACTATATGTTTTGGGTTTGGCTTTAAGGAAAACAAACAACTAAAGTTTTCAAAATAGGTCCTTCCAAAACAGCCTAACAGATTACCAAAATTTTTTTCCTCACAGTTTAAGACTATCAGGATTCACTTTCATGTTGAGAGCTAAAATGTTTGCTTGTTCTTGAGTATGTTCCCATCAGGCATGATGTAGTTCTGTCTCTGTTCTGTTACCTTGCAAACAAAAGCTAGAACTCTTGCTGAACCATCAGAATGTGTATGGGGCTCCAAAGACCTTACTTGTTTCATGATATAATTACCAAATATTTTTATTTTATAGCTTTGAAATTTCTGTTAGTCAAATTCAGAACCCAAGTGTTTGAGTAAAAGAATGATCCAACTCAATTTTTATTGTTTAACATTTCTTCTACAAATAAATATCTTAATTTTATGTAATAAAATAGACTTTAAATTTCTGAAATGCAGTTATTTTTATGTGCCACAATAACTGAAAATACACTGCTCTTTTCTACAGAATGAAGTGCAAAAAGTTGTTACATTTGCATGGGATATTTTTAAACCCCTTCTTTTTGCTTTGGTTGGATTGGAAGTATCTTTTGTACATCTTAAATCAGATGCTTTTGGTAAGAATGATTATAGCACAAAAATATGAGTTGAAAATGTTTAAGAAAATTATGAATAATTTTTATTTACAGTATGTCTTTGAATGCCTTTTTCAGAAACTCATGTTGAGACAGTAACATACATTTGTTCTTCTTCGCCCTGTGTGCTCTTTGTTACCAAAGATAGTCCCATATCTTCCCTAAGGGACCTGAGGAAATGGAGATTAGAATTTTTTTCTGAGGGGAAATATGAGATACTATCAGCACCTTTAATACTTTCACTTGTAGTGAAAGTTCGAAGTCTGTTAGCTCAGAATTAAATAAATGCAATTTATCTTATTTTTCATGGTACCCCTACCATCAGATAACCTCTTCTGCTTTACATAAATGCCTCAATTATATTGGTATTTTTTATGATTATTATGTTTACTTAAAAAATAAAGACAGGAAGAGGCAATAGTCTTAAAATTTTTCAATATTTTTACAGATCATATCTCTAGATAAAAAGAACCACTTCTTTCCAAGTATTTTGTTATTTATATTTGTTTTTTTATCTGTTGTAGGTCTTTTTATCTCTTGTATAAGTTTGGCCTTATTGATTCGAATTTCTTTTACATTTCTCTTGGTGACTTTTACTGGTTTTAATTTTAAGGAGAAACTATTTATTGCTCTGTCATGGATACCCAAAGCTACAGTCCAGGTAAGAACATATTAAGTTATTCTAATAATTTTAATATTGATTTTTTAAAATTCTAAATGACAGCTGTTAGTCCAATCACAATATGTGGGCCATTAGTCTTATTTTTAAAATGCTTGATTGATCATAGCTTCCCATTAAAATTAATGTAATCTTTAAAAATCTCAGTTTTAAAATAAATTCTTCTGAAGTTGAAAGATGTAATTTTAATTAAATACTTCCTTAACTTATGAAAAAAGTTTTTTCTATTTTTCCAAAGCATAAAATAAGAGTATATCTGAAAAAAAACAATTGCCCTAGCCAGTTTTCTCAGTGATTAGAGCATCAGCCTACAGACTGAACGGTCATAGAGATACATTGCAGGCTGAATATTGCTAAATATTGTGGAGCTAAATGTTATGATATTAAAATAGAAAGACATTGGTTCTCTTTAACATACATATTTTCTTCTCCTTTCACCCACTCCACTACAGATGAATGTACATGTATTATTATTAATTACACATTTATTTTGTATGACTGTTTGATTACTGATTGAATCTTCCCACTAGATAACACAGAAAGGATAGGAACCATGTCTAGGTTTTCCACCATCGTTGTCCCCTTGCACTGAGCAAAGTGCCAGGGAAGCAAGAAGTACACAATAAATAACCATTACATACCTACATGAATGAATGAATGAATGAATGAATGAATGAATGAATGAATGAATGATATAGTTTGTCCTCTAATTCAATGATATTCCCTCCTACTAAAAGGTACTACTACTTATTGTTAGACTTTTTCACCTGGCAGCATAATGTCTTGATTCCCTGAGATTCTTTTCTCCATTGTTATTCCAAAACAAAAGCCTGTGAGCCTCAATGCAACAAAATTCTCTATGTCATAGTTAGTTAGAGAGCAGACTATGGGGCCAGACTGCCTGTTTTGAATACCATGTTAACTTGCCTATAACCTTAGTCAAGTTAGTTCATAATTTCTCTGTGCCCAGTTTATAGATTCTAAATTCCTTGTCAGTTTTACTATATCACACTGCCGCCTAAGTAGGAAGAACAAGGAGAATATGATCAACAAAATCCTAGTGAACCCTAAGAAACCTTCATATTTGGATTGTCTTGTTGCAGCCAAGAACCAAGTGGTACTTGGTAACGGCAAATAAGCAAAGCCCTGGTTCAGTTAAAACTCGAGGTTCTGGGAGTCATATGAGCACTCAAATTATACACACACACACACACACACACACACACACACATTTTTTAAATAGAGGAAAGTTGAGATGACAAAAATACAAAATCAGCCCTAAAATGTCTGCGTGCTGATTTTGTCACTATTTTGTCTTACTCTAGAGATATTTGCTAAGAAGAACATAGCTTTAATGAGTAATTCATGAAAATCCCTCAGAGCTTTGTCTTGCTTCTTTTCTAATAGTCTAGTACAGCTATTTTTAACCTCTTTCATCTCCTAGCACAAAAACTAATTACTAAATTTCTATAGCACACTAAGTGTATTATATTTTTTGCCAATTTTACAAAAAAAGAATAGGTGTAATTTTGATTCATTTACATTGAACAGCTATTGTGTTGGCTGTTGTCATTTTTTAAAATTTGACAATCTAAGGGAAAAGAGGTCAGTGCCCCTGACTAAAATAATCAAGTATTGCATGTTTTAAAATTTATTGCAGCATAATGGTAGAAAATCGCTAGCCTAGTACCAGGTTTTGCTTATTTTAACAGAGTCATTTGCTTTTATTATATGTTAACTTGCTTAACATTTTTCATTATGCTTCATCTTCCCCCACCCACCCACCACCCAAATGCAGGCTGTGTTAGGGCCTATGGCTCTAGAAACTGCAAGAACCAGCGCACCCCACTTGGAACCATATGCGAGGGATGTTATGACAATAGCATTTCTAGCCATCTTGATCACAGCTCCCAATGGAGCTCTGCTTATTAACATACTGGGGCCCAGATTACTTGCACGCCATAGTCCAAACTAAACAAAACAAGAATTGTCATAATGAGCACTTCATTAAAAGTTCATTTGTTATCACCTGCCTGCTGCTTCTAATGAATTTTCTTACTTGAGACAAAAATTAAAATATACAAATATGTGAAGACTACACAGAAAGCAAGGACTGAATAAACATGTGATTTGATTACAGAGCTTTTCTATGATTTTTATTACAAAGTTAATTAAAAAATGTAAAATAGAATGTATTCTTCCTATTTACATATTTCAAGAACAAAATAAATCTGTAAATACCCTTGGAACATTTAAAGTAATCCATCAGGCTGAATTGCTTCCTAATGCAGAATAGGTACCTATCTCAGTTGCTTTTTGCTTGAATAACCCTTGGAATTGTAGTGCCCCTCACTGGCCACATGATCATTATTTCCTGTCTGCTCACCAATGGTTCCCTAACAGCTCAGCTAACTCAATTTTTCTTTCACTCACAACATATTACTTAAAAGTCTGTTGGCAACAATTAATATAAACTCCCATCAAGTAGCCATTGGATGTGCACTGTCCTTGGGAGGAAGTGTAATTTGGGCAACACAGTTCCTTTTGTCTGAGGGACTTGGTTGTGAGCCCTCAATAGAGAACACTTGAAGATGGCAGGGGAATGAGTGCCTCAATTTTATATACACCACAGAATACACCGCTGTCCATCCCTTGTGCCATTTGTTTCTATTGCTTCATATGATTTCACTGCATCTAAGAAAAGCTCCTCCAGGATTCTGGTTGGTTTCTTTTGCTGGGGAAATTTATGAGAGAACGTTAGTGGAATGAACTACAGTGCCTTAACTCAGCAGCTGGTCTTGCACCCTCAACTGATCATCTCCCTCCTCTGCTGTCCATGTGCTGTCTGGTCTACATTCCTGTCACCCTCAGCTATCACTTATCTTGTGGACGGATCCAGATCCTCATTCTTGAGGTATCTGAGCCCAGGTCACCATTCCTTCTCCACTGAATGTTGGATACTATGTACAAACTGCACTTGTCTACTTAAGCCATCAAAATTAAACAAGAGGTTACCTAGAGATCCCCCAGTGGATCTCTTGGGTGCCAAACACACTCCTCTGTCCTTCTGTTTTTTATTGAAATTGAATTGCAACCATTGATCTTTTTTAAAAATTATCTCTAAAATTTTGCCTTCTAATTTACTGTAGTTTAATTAACTTTGTTTATTTGAGGGGGGTGTTATTAGGCATCTACAATTTTAGGATCAGTATATCTTCTTAGAGAGTTTTTACATTTTAAAAAAAATCTTTATTGTTCAGATTATTACAGATGTCCCTCTCCCCCCCCACCATAGCTCCCCTCCACCTGGTTCCCACCCCACCCAAGGCCCTCGCCACCCCATTGTCCATGTCCATAGGTACTGTGTACATGAATATAAGATCTTTATCCCATCTCTTCCTGCACCCCCCCACATCCCCTTCTCCCAGAGAATTGTCAGTCCACTCCATTTCCATGCCCCTGATTCTCTTACATTCACCAGTTTATTCTGTTCATCAGATTTTTTATTCATTTAATTTTTAGATTCATTTGTTGATAAATATGTATTTGTTGTCACTTTGTTCATATTTTTTTTTATCTTTGCCTTTTTCTTCTTCTTCCATTTAAAGAATACCCTTCAGCATTTTATATAATGCTGGTTTGGTGGTGATGAACTCGTTTAACTTTTTGTGAAGCTCTTTATCTGACCTTCAGTTCTAAAGAAGAGCTTTGCTGGGTAGGGTAATCTTGGTTGTAGGTTCTTGCTATTCATCACTTGGAATATTTCTTGCCATTCCCTTCTGGCCTGCATAGTTTCTGTTGAGAAATCAGCTGACAGTCATATGGATACTCCCTTGTAGGTAACTAATGGCTTTTCTCTTGCTGCTTTTAAGATTCTCTCTTTGTCTTTTGCTCTTGGCATTTTAATTATGATGTGTGTTGGTGTGGTCCTCTTTGGATTCCTCCTTTTTTTTTTTTTTTCCCGATGCAAAAACATGAGGGCCTTTATTATTAGAGTATACTCGGACTTCATCTGACACAGTGGCGTGGCGGGGAGAAAAGTGCGGGTTCCGGAGAAACAACAGATTTATAGGGCTGGAAGTAGTGGGGTGGGGTAATGTGTGTGGCTCCTGTTGATTGGTCGAGGGAAGGTCCTGGGCAGGGCATTTCCTCTGCATTCCTATTGGCTGGTCTGCAGTCTTGCACCGCCCTAACATTCCCCCCTTGGTTTTATGTACATGAGTCAAATCATTGACTCTTCTGGGTACTCCTTTCCCCCCGAGGTCCTGAGGGGAGCATTTGGTCATAACATGTTGATTCTTGCTGCGAGGGGCAGAGTTCCCTTCTCTGTGCCCCGCATATGAGGACTTCCTGTCAAGCAGATGTCCTCTGGCCTTGAAAGGTCTGAGTTCGCAACAGAATCCTGGCCTCGCCCTCCAAAAGACCAGCCCTCAGTCCGGAGCTCTCCCCGGGCACCAAAAGGCACTTCTATGTAGCCCCAGAGGTCAGCCAGGGAGGGGGGGTCCAGGCATTGGTGCTGGGGCAGCTCCGCAGGTGCAGGCAACCGCCTGCATGAGGGTGCTGGCAAAGGCACCATTGTGCAAGCCAGAGTGGACGCTGGAGGCCTGGGCTCTGCGCCTCCAACCCAGTCCTTGGGGCCACATCTGACTGCTCTCTGGGATCTCACAGAAGCATCAGAAACACCTCCTCCAAAGTGGCATATGCGACCTCGTAACCCATCAGGCACAGGCGGCACCGGTTCTGCTCCAGCGCCTGGAGGAGCCCCTCAAAGCCTGGGGAGGAAATGCCTGTGGGACGTAGGTCTTCATCGGGGCCATGGTGCAAGCCGCATCCTGCAGGCTGTCCAACTCTAGCAGGCTGAGAATCTGGCCCTGCTGCAGGACAGCCACGCGGTCTCCTCTACCTTGTCCAGGTGGTGGGTTGTCTGCTTACTGGATGAAGATGTCCCAGATGAAGCAGGGATCCACTCCACTAGTGGGCTCATCCAGCACCACGATATAGCCTCCTCCGCAGGTCATGGGATGGCTGGTGTTGATGCTGCATCAGCAACCTGCTACCGGGCGCCCAGGTCTGCTGCAGTGACTCGATGGATGTGAAGAGCAGTAGGTGTTCCAGGACAGTGAGCCTGTCCAACATGACATCCCTGCTGAGGACTTACTCTCAGCTCCTTTCTAACTGCAGCCAAGTCTGTCTGCAGGTTCCTGCCATCCGCGAGGGCGGCCCCAGAGGTGGGCGTATGCAGCCCTGTCCACTCAGGCTGGGCTGCCCTCACTCGGGAGCCGTGGCACCCAGTCCTGCATCACGTTCTTGTTGGCCACCTGCACGATCACCGTGGTGCTGCCCTGCAGCACGGGGAGGCCTTTGTCCCTGGCGTGTACCCTGAACTCGTACCTGTCCGTCTGCTCGTGGTCCAGCATCGTGTAGTCGATGGCAAACACCCCCGTCACAGAGGGCTCCAGTGAGTAGGCAACCTCCATGTTCTTGCTGTTGTCGGCGTCGGTGGCCAGCACAGTGGCCATCCTGGAGACCTCCACCACCGTTTGGCCGGTTCTGGTCGCCCTCCGTGTCACTGGCTGGCTTCAGCTGGAAGGGCATGTCCCCCACCACCATGCAGGTGACCACGCCGTTCTCCCCCTGGTTCTTGGGGGGCGGCTGCTCACGGTCGCAGGCCATGATGGTGAAGCGCAGCTGGCTCACTTCCTCGCGGTCAGGACGCTGAGCCAGCCCGATGCCTCATCCAGGCGCAACAGCCACCACACCGACTTGGTGGTGGCACTGCCTATTGACCCACACGTCCAGGTCAGGATGGGGGTTCCCGGGGCGCTGTTCTCTACCTCTACCTCTACCTCTACCTCTACCTCTACCTCTACCTCTCCCTCTCCCTCTCTCCCCCTCTCCCCCTCTCCCCCTCTACCCCTCTCTCCCTCTCTCCCTCTCTTTTTCCTGTAAGCTAGAGTTCCTATAAGCTGGGGTTCCTGTCAGCTGGGGTTGTTCTTCTGTAATTTCTTCAAGCTTAGGTGGGATGTAGAGATGTCCCTAATTAATTGGCTATTGAGGGAGGGGATGATCTCTAGTGTAGGTCTGGAATAGCATCATTTCCCCTATGGATTATTGGTAGTTTCTGAATGCGGGTTTTGTGGAAGGAGGAAAGGGTTCTTAGGATGCATGGGCCAAAGATGAGTACCAGGAAGAGCATTAGGAGGGATCCAACTAGAGAATATAAGCCAGACTGGTTGGTTTAAAAACAGCATTCTTCCTCTAGGAATAGGCATAGCCCTCCTTTCTCAACTGTGAGGAGGTTAAGTCCTCTCTGATTTTGGAGGGTAATTGCTGCCAGTGAATCTATCTGGTCCTGTACTACAACAATACTTTGGGCAATTTCCTCTAAATTGTCTGCAAGGTCTTTGGACAGGCTCTGATAGTAGAAAAGGGAGGGTTCTAGTCTCCATCTCAGTGCCTAGGCCTGTAGCTATTCCTAGGCCAGCAAAGAGGGGAAGGGGGGCAATGCCCCTCTTGATTTGAGGGTAAACAGTGAGAGGAACCTTAAAGGACCGATTACTAGGGGCAATGTCTGTCTCAGGGGTGAGATAGATTAGGGTGCATGTCCCAGTCCAGCTGGTTGGGAGACAGAGATAGGTATTGGTACTGCACAGAAAGGAGATTCCCTGCTTTTCTAAGCAGAAACTGTTCTCAATGGTGAAGAGGTAAGTAACTTTGTTGTTCTCATTTTCCCAAACAAAGAAAGTTCCAGCTAAGGTTGCCCCCATGGGGGCTGAAAAGGGCCTTTGGGGTTAAATTGTGTAGCTCTGGTGTTGGTATTCTCAAAAAATACATATTTCCTCTCGGTCTCCACCCAAAATTCAGAATGGGTGAGGCCATGCGAGGGGAGTCGGTGACAGATTATAATTGTGAATTGAAATAGCCATCGGAAGGAAGGGATCTATCTAAACAGAACTGAGATGTGTTGGTCGTTGGGAAGGTCACTGAGATAGCCAGGCTGAGAATCAAAGGGATTTCAGGAAAGGGTGACAATTTGGGTGACAATACAGCCCAGTCAGAGGAAGGCTGGAGGTTGAGAGTAAAGTTGAATAAGCATTGATCCAGATATCCTAAAACCTTTTTCTGTTGATGTTCTGTTGAAAGAGGTGCCTGATATGCTAGGACAGTGTTGGTCATCACTGGTCCTGAAATGGGGAATTTATTGGATGAGTGTTCAGTTACGTCGTTCAAATATGACTGGAGCCCTGGTCAACTTGGCTCAGTGGATAGAGCATTGGTCCTCTGACTGAAGGATCCTGGGTTTGATTCCCAGTCAAGGACACATACCTTGGTTACAGGCTCAATCCCAGCCCTGGTTGGGGTATGTGGGGGAGGCAGTCAATCAATGTGTCTCTCTCACATCAATGTTTCTTTCTGCTGTCTCTCCCTCTCTACTGTCTCTAAAAATCAATGGAAAAAATATCTTTAGGTGAGGATTAACAACTAAAACAAATTTTTAAGTATGACTGGAGTAACTGACCGGTTCTTCCTGTGAGTTTTCCTCTTGCCATTTCTCTGATTTGGACATTATAAAGTTTATCAAGGCACATGAGTTAGAACAGGAGCTCTCTATGTTTCTTTTAGTGGAAGGATAGACTGGAGTCAGCACATGCATGCAAGGAGGTTAGGGTTGCTGTGTAGCAAGTTGATGAGAGGGGAAGGCAGAGCCAGCAGTCCGGCATGATGAGTGGGGTTGATGAGGAGGTGATGTGTTAGGTTGAGAGCTCGAGAGAGATAGTGGAGACTTAGGAGATGCTTAAGAAGTTTGAGGAGACATGCATACAGAATAAGAGGAGAAGGTTTAGTGGATCATTGTAGACTCTTAACAGCGATGTGCATAATTCCAACCAGATGAAAGAAGGCAATGGCACATTTGAAAAGCAAAAATGACAAGGGATATCCTGAGGAGTACTACCAGCCAGAATAAAGGTTGAGTAAGGGCCTCCCAGGCTAAATTCTAGTTAACTTAATCCCCAGAGTTTATTTCTAGACAGGAGGTTATTTGGTCCCAGGAGAAGTCTATGAAATCTTCCCTGAAGATAACAATCTCACAAGAAAGTCAGTAACTGTGTTTCAGTACTGAGATGAAAAGAAGGGACTTCTTTGAGTAAGGATAGGATAAGATCATAGAATTGTTCTGCAGTAGGTCATTAGGTAGGGAGGTGTTTGGCCAGGGTGGGGACTGAGAGACAGGGACCAGAACAAACAGGACAGGAGGGTGACAGGGGAAGCTGGTTCATAGGGGTCTGGGGCTTATGGTTCCTCAGGAATTTTTGTAAGTTTGAGATGAGTCAGTCCAAGACTGACATGCATATCCAAGCTGACTGGCAGTGGAGCCTGGGGTGCAGGGGCTTGCTTCAACTTGGAGGAGTAGACCAGAATAGATATCCTCATAGTTGGCCACTGTCAGTGTGGTCAGGAGTCCCTGGTGTGGGCTTGTCCACTTGGGCTTCAGCGTCCCCGTGCAGTAAGATGCCTGGAGGAATACCCAACCTCCCGGCTCTAGTGTAGGATCAGGGAAGAGTCAGTGGTAGGCCTGGGAAAAACTGGTGAGCATGCTGCCAAAGGACTTGGCCAGTGAGATTGAGGGTGGGGTGGTTATCTCCCATAGGGCTAGAGGCAATTGGGATGTTTCCAAGTAGGAAGGGTCTGACATACATAAGCTCCAAAGGGCTGAGGACTGTTGGGGCTCAAGGTGTTGATCAAATGTGAATGAGGGCTAAGGGAAATGGGGTGATCCAGGTTTCTTAGACTGGCACTGCCATCTATCAACCAGGTTCTGCCGCCTTGGGGAAAGGTGCATTAATGATGTGTAAGAAATAAGGCTGCTTAAAATCTAGGAGGTCTGGGCATTACTCTTGTTCGTTGTCATCTGAAGGTGGAAGCAGGAGTAAGGAAGTTGGGTTCAGGGAGGTGCTGAGGCATGAGGTGATATACGGTGCTTCCATGAGGGTGAGGTGAATGGGCTGGAAGCTGGAGGGGAAAGGAAGAATGCATGTGGGGAATAGACCATCATTGGCTGGGAGAAGCTAAGTTCTGGCTTTCCTGGGCCAGGAGGGTCAGCACTCCTAGGGCCAGCCCCTAATGGTGGGGTGTGTTTAAAAAGACAGGCAATGACCTTGAGGTCTGGCCCTGATTTCTGGCCCAGGAGGCCAAGAATGATGCCCTTATCCATGTATAAAATGAAGGGCTTGGATAGGTCAGGTAATGTTAGGGTGGGCGCTGTGGTAAGAGCAGTTTTCAGAGCATTATAGAGGCTGACAATGCTGGTCTTCGGATCTAAAGGCTCAGTGAGGAGTCCTTTCACCACATCATAGAGGGGCTTTGCAAGAAAACTAAAGTTGGGAACCCAGAGGTGCAAGTACCTAGCAAGTCCAAGGATAAAGAATATTTCTTGTCCAGAGGAGGGGACAGTCATGGAGATGAGGTATTTACACTTCAAGGCAATGGCTTGGCTTTGTGAGGTGAGAGTGAAACCGAGGTAGGTGACTGTGGTTCGGGACCACTAGGCTTTATGAGGGTATGTGCAGTAGCTCCGTTCACCCAGGAAATTAAGAAGGGTATGTGTGTGTAGTTGTGAGGAAGTTACAGAAGGACTTTATAGCAGAAAGTTGTTTTTTTTTTTAAACATTTTATTGATTTTTACAGAGAGGAAGGGAGAGGGATAGAGAGCCAGAAACATCAATGAGAGAAATATTAATCAGCTGCCTCTTGCACACCCCCCACTTGGGGATGTGCCAGCAACCAAGGCACATGCCCTTGACCGGAATTGAACCTGGGACCCTTCAGTTCCCAGGCTGATGCTCCATCCACTGAGCCAAACCGGCCAGGGCTATAGCAGAAAGTTATTGACATTGGAGGAGGATGCTGGGAGTTCAATTGAGGTTTTGAAGATCTGAGGCTAAGGCTTGACCAAATAAGTGAGGATGTCCCTAAATCCTTGTTGCAGGACAGTCCAGGTTAGCTGCTGTGATGTATTGGTGTCACCTTCTATCCAGGTGAAAGCAAGTGGGTTTTGGGAGTCTTTTGCAAGGGGAATAGAGAAAAAGGCATTTTTGAGATTTAGGATGGTATAGTGGGTGGTGGTAGCAAGGATTAAAGAGAGATCAAAACACTTGAATTCTTGGAAGACATCCTCTTTCCCATCATGTACAGACTTTTATTGTTTGTTTTACAGTGCACAATTTTATTTAGTATTTTCATCCATGTGTGTAAGTGGCATTGCTCAGTGGGGGGAGTGTTGTCTTATGTTTATCAGCTTTTTACACTAGTACTATACTAGTCAAATGAAAAAACTGAGAAGTTTTTTTCCCTTTTTTTTAAAAAAATTGAGATTTAAATGACATTGGAATTATCTTTCTTGCAATCCTAGTACTTTTTAAATTATAGATTTTAAAAAGTAATTTTTCCATTTTTACTGGATATTGCTCTATTAACATTTTAAATTTCATCGTGGGTTACTTTTCATCATTTATGTTTTTCTAAGAAATTATGCATTTCCTCTAGATTTTCCAATGTGTTGCTTTGCAGTTGCACACAGCATTTTAAAGTGAACATTTTTCTATTTGCATCTTATTTCTCTTCTTGACAGCATCCAATATAGTTGAAAACTCTGTACTTCTAGGCTTTGAGTTTCTTAAATTTGTTGAATGGATGTTAAAGATGCCTATCTTTAATGTGATAATGCAGGGGAATGAATGGTGAATACTAATAAAAATTACAGGAAACTTAAAAGTTTAGTAAATTGTTAACAGTTTTATTTTCTCACTAGTACAGGGTTCATCTCTGTAATGATGCAATTTATTACCCTTTTCTACATTATTTTGGAAAATTGCTGCCTTAGAACAGAGATCAGGAATTGTTAACATTGTGGCTGATCTGTTTGACAACAGAGCTCTGAGAATAGTCACAGATACTAGTATACTTTGTAAGCAAACAATCATCATTGAAACCAAAGGAGAGTGATGCCCTCTAACTGAAATAAATATGCCTCTAACAGATTTTCAATGTTTTTCAAGACCATAACTAATATAAAATTGACTAATACAATTGCTAATACAGCACCTAATATGGACTGCCTACTTTTTATATTAAAATAATGTTTGCTACATGACTTTATGAAACTGGAGCAAAAGTTAAAAGTAGACCATGTGAACATGATAAAATAAAGTGAGCTTCCAGTAAAAGACTTTTCTCACAAACTGAAGCCCAACCTTTGGTGATGCAGCCCAGCTCAAACAATAACAAACCAACCAAAGAACAGCCATGGAGTCCTCTGCATTCCTGCTTCTATGCAAAGGGGCAGCCAGGCCCAGAGGCGGTCAGTGAACTGCTGCTGAGTGGTTTTTAAACATGATTGTAATCCTCTCTGAGGGGCAGGAGATCACCTAACACAATTTATGTGGTTTAAATCACCATTCCTTTATCTAGTTCTCCTCATACTTTAACAATGAAATTTTGTAATGAATTAGTCATGAAATGAAAAACGTTTAAGTTGAATGGAAAAACTTCCTATGATAAGCCTCCCAATATCCAGAAGTGATAAAAAGAAGATTAAAAAAATATCTTTCTTTCTTTCTCTCTTTCTCTCTTTCTTTCTTTCAATAGAAAAAGAATGTACACAAGCAGTGAACAAGTGGACTAGGTTCACAGGGCAGCTGCTGCCCTAGGCCTAGAACCTTCCTGGCCAGTCCCAGGGCTGAAGGGATGCCACCTCCCACCCCTGACCCTGCTCTACAGGCCAACCCTCAAAGCTCACGCTGCTTCAGAAAACAGAGACACACACCGCAACCCAGCCAGTCACCCGCCAGGGAAGCAGGGCACAGACAGGGAAGCAGGCCCTGTGGGCCTGGAGGGGAGGGCACGGCCTGTGTGCTGTGTGTGCTCCCCTCCTGGTGCTAATGGGTGATCTGAGACCTCACTAGAAAGAAAACCCAGCGGGGTCCCTTTCTCATCCTCTGATTCGGGCGCATCTATGGGTGGCCAAAACCTCAGAGACGGTCACCATCAGCACCATTCTTAGCTCAGATAAGCAAGAATAAGATCACTTGTAATGCCTTAGGGTTGTCCCTACTGGCTATCCCTCTGCCCATCACCAGTTTTTGGTTCCTAATAACTTTGAATGCTCTCCTTTAAAGCAGTGAAGGAAGTAGAAATAAATTATTATAAAACATTATCCACAGAGGCATGAGACAAAGCAAGACTGCAGGAGAACAGAACAATAGACCTGGATACCCACAGCAGGACAGAAATGCTGGCTGCGGTGGTGGAAATCATGCATCATGGCACCTGGGCCTGGTATCTGACCTGGCTGGGGCGGGTGGGGCGGCGGCATCTGGTGCTGCATCAGAGGCTAGGGTGGGAGCTGCTGGTGAGGCAGCAGGCCAGGGTGCCCTGCTGCTCCCAGCGGTGCCAGGCCCGCCCCCCCCCCCCCCCCCCCCCCCCCCCCCCCCCCCCCCCCCCCCCCCCCCCCCCCCCCGTGTGCTGGTGGCCCCGTTCAGGGTTCTGCCCATGCTGCTGCTCCATTTGCTGGCGGGCTCGCAATTCCACCTATTTCAGTTGCTCCATGTGGAAGTTCTGGCGTCCAGTGAGCAGCTGCTGCTTTTGCTGTTCTAAAGCCTCTTTATTTCTGTCCAGGATCATCTCCAGCTCCTCAAAATGCCGGCGTTTGATCTCCAGTTTCTTCACCTTGTCTCAGCCAGGAGCATGACCAGGGGCTGGATCTTTCCCTCTTCCAGGTGCTTGGCTTTGGTTGCAGTGGAGGCGAGGGCAGCTGCTGCGGCCGTGGCTACATTTCCTTCAGAAACCTCACGTTCTACTTTCTTCTTCCCCATTTCGCTTTCTCTTTCTTTACAAGTATCAGTGAGTTCCTTGTCCTCCTCAGACTCCTCTTCCTCTGACTTGATGTTCTCACTAACTTCACTATCCTGTTCCTTCTCATTTTTTTTTTTTCATTGTCTCCATCTTGTGCTGTATCACCTTCATCCATTTCGTTTTCCCCTTTGTTTTCTGCCTTTTCAGGCTGCTGGCCATCAGCATCTCTTTCCATTTTTTCCTCTTTAGCTCCTTCAAGCTTTCCCAGCTCCTCAGGCTGAGCTTGCGATGCAGCTGCTTTCCAGGCTGCAGGTTCGAGCTGCTTCTTGTACTTTCTTGACATGAGCTTCAACCAGTGCCAAGGGCACCTCCTCCAAGACCGAGAAAACTCCTCCAAAGCCACTTTAGCTGCAGCAGATGCTACTCAAGGGTCCATCACAGATGCCAGAAAGGCTACCTACCGTCTCATGATGGGTTTCCTGACTGGCTGAAGGGGACCGGCTGGGAGGCCAGGGGCCCCGGGAAGGCAGCGGAGTTCTCTGAGTATGGGTCCTTTATGGGGAGCCTCAGGAAGTGGAGGATGCACTCATCCTGAGTCCGACTGCCCACGTGCTCCGACACTTTGTTCCAATCATCTGTGTACATCTCCAGGGCCTCCAGCAGCAGCAGCAGGGTTTCCTGCTGTGTCTACTTCCTTCTAACACTGCACCTACACCTGCACCTTCTAACACTTGCACTGTGTGCAAGGATTTTTTGGAGTAAATGTCAGTATGGAGACCAAAGTTCTGCAAATCAATTCATTTTTCCTTGTTCTGCTCAGGATAATTTAATATCTGCTGAGCAGCAGGACCCAAGGTGATGGAAGGTATACAGGCACAAGCCTGTAGGGGGTATCAGCCAGCACATTGAAGTGGGGTATAGGAGGGGGTCCCATTGCCATGGGTCAGCTTTTTGGGTCCACTTCTTAATTAACAAGGCCCCACTGCTCTAGGAAGGCGTGAACCCTCATCACAGCACACACATCTCCAGTCAAGTTCCTCTGACAAGCAGTGCTGGTCAGATATTCTTAGGGGGTTAGGCAATATATGTTAATCATAAAATTTCAATATGCCAAGTATATCTCTGGAGTCTTGGATTTGTTTTTTTTTCATTGAAAAACTCAGGAAGAATCCTAACCGGTTTGGCTCAGTGGATAGAGCATCGGCCTTCAGACTCAAGGGTCCCAGGTTCGATTCTGGTCAAGGGCATGTACCTTGGTTGCTGGCACATCCCCAGTAGGGGGTGTGCAGGAGGCTTCTGATAGATGTTTCTCTCTCATCAATATTTCTAACTCTCTGTCCCTCTCCCTTCTTCTCTGTAAAACATCAATAAAATATATTTTTAAAAAAGAAAAACTCAGGAAGAGCTGACGTTCAGTCACGTGAATACAGTTATAATCAAACCAGGCTCAGTAGCTGGGAATGATGATGTGATTGGTCTGCTCCGCCATGTTACCCTCACCAGGGTTAACCCACTGATTCTGATCACCTTTGCTGGGATTGTCATCTTCCTTTCCTCCTTTCGAGACTGTTTCTTCTTCCTACTCATCTAGACCAGCTACAGTTCCTCCTTTATCACTTTCTTTCTTCGGATTATGTTTTTGGGAAGCACCATTTCCTCTATATTGGGCACAGGTGTGGGGTCTTCCATGTCCTTGGTAAGGTCTTCCTGTTCATCTTCCTCTTTCTGACTCCTGCGATTCCCATAGAGCCTCGCTTGGCCTTTCTTCCCACTCTTCTTTCGTGACTCTGTGGGCATGGGGGCGGGGGTGGCGGGGAAGGCCAGTGTTTCTCTTTGGAGCATTAGTTGATGCCTTCCTATCTCTTCCCTTGGGACTTCTGACGGGTTCGTCACTCTTCGTGGAAATTCGCTGTCGAAAACTCATGGGCTTCCTATTCTCAAACACCTCATAGCCCTCCTTATTCATCCATTCCTTGAACACACCAGTGTCTAAAATCCATTTTGCGTGAACCTTCCACGGCTTTTCTGGAATTGGTGGATCTTCAATTTCCGCATCAACATCATTACTATGGACCCAAGTATCATAACTGTCTGGGTAAAAGCCCCAGGGGACCAGCACCTGCTTGTCCTTCCTCATCATGGGTCTCAGCCACTGTCTGCCCTCTTGTGAGGAAGAATGTGGGTAAATATGGTGGGAAGCTTTCCACTTCTCATCAGTGAATGTGCCCTGATGTCGTTTGATATATCTTTCAATTTGTTAGCCAACTTCAGGTCAATGTCTGGAATGAGGTAGATGTTGGGTCTGGTCAGGCAATTGCTCTGCACCAATGTTTCTTCAATGTTCATAAACATTTCCCCATTATGATCCACTTGGGATGGATTCTGTAGATCAAACCTCCTCCAGCCCTGGTCATTCTTCTACTTGTAAGCAGCCCCAAGAATGTGGCACAAGGAGCCTCCAGCTGTGAAATCCATGAAACATTTAGCAGGGAGCCTGGTGAAGGCGGGTTGTGCTTCCCAAAGGCATCTTCCTGGAACTGCAGGAGCTGCACCAGCAGCCCCGCCAGCGTCTTAGTGGTGGGCGCATCTGCATTTACGTACTTCTTGTGGTGCTTGCCCAGCTGGAACACCGTCTCCAGGCTCTCCCACAACTTGCCGCTCAGGCCCCATCCTTCCGCTGGTACTTGTCGAGGCCCTCGGCCGCCAGCCACCACTCCAGCCCACCTGCCACTGCCCCAGCCCGCCGCCGCTGCCTTGGTCATTGTCGCTGTCCACAGTCCCCATCTCCTGGCCCGCCCAAGTCCGCCGGGTGTTCCTCCTCCGTCTGCACTCTCCCGCATGACTCCCGCCTCACCCCTAAATAATTGTAAGTACCTACGATGTGGAGATAGTGTGCTAAATGCAAGTGCAGCAGCTGTCTTATTTGCCTGTATATACTACAGTGCCTGGCCTAGAGCAGGATTTCAAATAACTAATTCACAGTTTATCTGTTGTATAAATGAAGATTTTCATATACTCAGAGCCAGGTTTCTTTGGTCTATAAAATAGGAATAACAATATTTATCATTTGTTCCACAATGCAAGTGCCTACCACATTCAAATGCTGCACTGGGTGCTGAGGATACAGGCTGATAGGTAGATAAGATTCCTGCCCTTATAGGGGTACATGTTTTAGAAGAGATTAGAAGACACAGTCCAGTTCCTACCCCAAAAGAGCTTTCCACCTAGTATGGAATCAACCTATAAAAAAGAATTACAGTGCTGTGTACTATGTGCACTCATGAGTAAGCCATACAGTGGACAAAGTGATTAACTCTTGACAAGGTTGAACAAAGAGGAGGATTTGATACCTAAACAGGTTTCTGAAAGTGACTAAATATAGGAGTCCACAGGCAGAGGGGAAGAGGAGCCACATTCTACACAGAAGAAACAGAATAGCCAAAGGCACAGAGATATGACATACATGAAAAGTTTAGGAAATGAAGTGCCATAGTATTGCTGGATACAATGAAAGAGAAGAGGGAGTGTAACAGTGAGCCAGTGCCAGACTATGGAAGGCCCTAATATAAAAGGGAACCACTGAAATATCTGAATATTAATGTAACTGAAAAATTGTTCACTTATGAAACTACACTGTATTATATGGAAGATGGATTAGTGGAGAAACATTGAGGAGAGCAGAGAGGGCTAGAGAAAAAAATAACGTGAGCTTAAACTAAGGCAGTGGCCATTAAAGCAACGAGAGGACTAATGGATCCCTAGAATAGCGGATGTGCATGTGAGTGTGCATTTTCTGAGGAAATGGTGTACAGCTTTCATTGGGATCTCAAAGTTGGTCTGTGATCAACCCTCATTCACCTGGAAACCTAAGGCCTGCTAACTCAGGTATTCAAATCAATAGGGTTTGAAAAAAGTATGAAGCATGAGCTAAATACGGGAAGTGAAGCTTCTTCATGATTTCCAGATTTCTGGTTTCCCTATCTAGATATATGATGGTACTGGCCTCAAAAAAAAAAAAAAAAAAAAAAAAAAAAAAAAAAAAAAAAAAAAAAAAAAAAAAAAAAAAAAAAAAAAAAAAAAAAAAAAAAAAAAAAAAAAAAAAAAAAAAAAAAAAAAAAAAAAAAAAAAAAAAAAAAAAAAAAAAAAAA
>PVJC01003925.1:0-66998 GCA_004026665.1 Murina feae | reverse complement strand
GCCTAAACCAGTAGTCATACATCCCCAAGGTGTCCCAGATTGGAGGGAACAGGCTGGGCTGAGGGCATCCCCCTGCCCCATGCATGAATTTCATGTACTGGGTCTCTAGTCCTATATAATAAAAGCATAATATGCAAATTGACCATCCCTTCGGGATGCCTAAGCCATGCCCACCAGCCAATCAGAGCGAGTGTATGCAAATTAACCCAGCCAACATGGAGACCAGCACTCAGGGAGCTGAGTAAACAGGCAGTTTCCATTGCAGCGGGAATGAAACTGTTTCCAGGCTGCCTGGGCTTCTCTCCGCTCCAAGGAACAACATATTTGCAACATTGTTTCAATCCTAGAAGTATCAGAAGCTGAAGCAAACAGCAGGCTGGACCTGACTTCTAAGGGAAACATTGTTTCATTATAGAAGCCAGGGCTGAAGCAGAGAGGTTTCGTTACCTGCCTAGGCCTCGGCTTAAAGGAACAGTGTATCAATTATAGAAGATAAATAAACCCCAGAAATCTGCTTCCAGCCAGCCTTGCTGGGACATTGGGTCAATGGGAGCTGTGGGCAGCCTGAAAGTCTGAAAGCGCTCCTTAACCCGTTACCCAGGCTGGCCACACCCCAATGGGGTGAGGGACCCCACTGGGGGGCTTGGCCAGCCTGCAGACAGCCATCAGCCCCTCACCCAGGCTGGCCAGGTACCTCAGTAGGGATCTAAAACCTGAAGGGACTGTGGGCAGCCTGAAAGCGCCCCTTAGCCTGTCACCCATGCTGGCCACACCCCAATGGGGTGAGGGACGTTACTGGGGGGCTTGGCCAGCCTGCAAACAGTCATCAGCCCCTCACCCAGGCTGGCCAGGTACCCCAGTAGGGACCCAAAACCTGAAGGGACTGTGGGCAGCCTGAAAACGCCCCTCAGATCTGCACCCAGGCTGGCCACACACCAATGGGGTGAGGAAGCCCATTTGGAGGCTTGGCCAGCCTGCAAATAGTCATTAGCCTCTCACCCAGGCTGGCCAGGTACCCCAGGAGGGATCCAAAACCTGAAGGGACTGTGGGCAGCCTAAAAGTCAGAAAACAGCCTTCAAACCTGCACCCAGGCTGGCCACACCCCAATGGGGTGAGAGACCCCACTGGGGAGCTTGGCCAGCCTGCAAACAGCCATCAGCCCCTCACACAGGCTGGCCAGGTACCCCAGTAGGGACCTAAAACCTGAAGGGACTGTGGGAAGCCTGAAAACAGCCCTCAGCCCGTCACCCAGGCTGGCCACACCCCAGTGGGGTGAGGATCCACACTGAGATCCCAGACTGTGAGAGGGTACAAGTCGGGCTGATGGACCTCCCGAGTGTACAAATTTTTGTGCACCGGGCCCCTAGTCTATAATAAAAGTGTAATATGCTAGTTGGACCGGACGTCCTTCCAGACGAAGCCAGATCTGTGAGGAAAGCCCGGGTCCCAGGTGCCTGCTGGCGGCTGGAGGAAAGCCGGTGCCAGCAGCTGGGGGAAGGAAGGCCTACTCTTACACAAATATTTGTGCACTGGGCCTCTAGTTCATTAATACATATCAAGAAACAACCAGTTTCTTTACTTTCAGTAAGATTATAAAGCCAGAAGCAGGTACATTAACACTTAAGGTGAGCATATGACTGCTTTGCCCAAAGGAGGGTTTGTTTTCTCTGTTGTGTAGTGTATTTTTTTAAATTGATTTTTATAAAGAGAAAGAGAGAGGTATTGATTTGAGAGAAAACCATCGACAGGCCACCTTCCATATGTACCCGGACTGGGGATCAAACCAGAAACATGGGTATGTGTCCTGACCAGGAATGGAACCTGCCACCATGGGCTCCTCCAACCAACTGAGCCACACTTGGCCAGGGTGAGTGGTGTATTTTTAATGGCTTCCCCTTTCACTCTCAAAAGCATTCTTTTTGGATGATGAATTATAATGATGACCCCACTGGAATTCACCTGTGAGCCTCTCTCTTCAAAGGTCCATGCTTCATTGCAGAATTATCTTACACATGAAGGAAAGGGTTGAAACTCTCAAGTAGGATGAAATGGTACGGAAAAAACATACAGAGAATGTGCACAGAGAAGATTATATTCGATAAAATTTACCTGTGCAAAAAAACTTTCCCTTTTTTTATCTCCTGCTAACCGTACATCACCATAACTTATCAAACTGGCAGCAAACTCACCTCTCTGCACACAGCAGCAATCTGTGCCTCATCCATGCAGGTTTCTGTTACAACATCAGTAAGTGATCCCCCAGCAAGGTACTCCATCACTACAAACAATTCGTCTCCCACCAGGTAACTGAAAAAAAAACACACACACAAAATACACAATATATACAAATATAAAAATATACATTTTTATATTTTCTAAACCCGTGGCACTCTTAAATGTTGAAGAATTCGAAGTTCAGGCACCTTCATTAACAAAACTAGAAAGCTGATAGTTTTGAGAGCTAGGAAAACAACTGGAAATCTACTATGTAACAGCACAGAAAAATAACTGAGGGGCAACTTATTTTCCTGAATCACATTAAAGTTTGACCACAATTGTAACTTGAGTGCATAGGTACAATTATTCATCCTGCTTGACAGATGAACAGACAGAAGCTTGGAGAAGTTGAGTAACTCATCTAAGATAACACAGCTAGCAAGTGACAAAACCAGAATCTGAAGCCAAGTATGAAGTGATTGCAAAGCTTATGGCTTTTCTTTTTTCCCCCAGCACCCAAGAATCTTTTTAATAACTAGGTAGTATTTGGGTTAGTTTTTGTAGCTGGGGCTGGACCATCAGCCTGTTGTGTTCTCAAACTTCAGGCCCTTGGATGGTACACAGGGTTTGGTGTGACTGTGGAAGGTTCTGGGGACCTGGCCAAATGCCTGTACACGTTTCAGTCCTTGTGAGGACCAGAAAGCAACATGGAGCCACAGTCCTTGTGGGGACATGGCCAGCTGCATGAAGGTGTGGATCTAGCCTCTAGCCTTGAGGATGTGGCTCGGGGGAAAGCTATTCACATGAAGTGCATACAACCTTCAGATTGGGCACCTCCTGGATATGTATGTCATCATACATAGCTACACTTGGCCATGGTGAGTGGTGTATTTAGTTATAGTCCCTATAACCACAGGGTTTTGTCTTCTGCTGGGAAGCTTCCTCTTCTGGGTCATTCAGGAAAGGGACCAGGTGGCCAGCTGGTGGACTCATGAACAACCTCTTCAGCACCATTTGGTTGAAGATGGAGTTGATTTGTCTGACCAAACACCTGTATGGCTTGATCAACAGCCTTGGGTAGATGTTCTAGCTCTTGGGCTCCTTGCACCAAACCTTTGGTTTTTGTTGTGGCAGATGTCAACTCCCATGGTTAGCACCCTCTGCTCCACCAGGTCTGGAAAGCTTATGGCTTTTCTTAACCACCATGATACACCACCTTAAAATACTATGTTTAAATGTATCTGTTAAGTTTATTTCTATGAATGTATTCCTCATTACTAGGGCTAAAGTCTAAAAAATGAGTTATCATTACTCCATTCAAAATAAATTTAAATGTGGAAATAAAATCACCTATAATCCCCTATCTCCAATATAATCACTACTATAATTTCCATTACTTTTCTATTACTCTTCTTACATTCACATATATGTAACTGCTTTTAAAAAACACACAGTAGCTGTGCCCTGACTGGCTATTGTTCAATGATTAGAGTGTTAACTTACGCACCCAAGGGTCGTGGGTTTGGTTCCCCATCAAGGGCACGTACCTGGGTTGCAGATTCAATCCCTGGTCCTGGTTGGGGCATGTGTGGGAGGCAACCAATAGATGTGTCTCTCTCACATAAATGTTTCTCTCTTTTTCTCCCTTTCCCTCTCTCCCCTCCATTCCTTTCCCTCCCTTCCACTTTCTCTAAAAAGCAATGGAAAAATTGGGTGATGGGCTAAGGGCTGTTTTCAGGCTTCCCACAGTCCCTTCAGGGTTTGGATCCCTACTGGGGTGCCTGGGCAGCCTGGGTGACGGGCTGAGGGGCGTTTTCAGGCTTTCAGGCTGCCCACAGCTCCCACTGACCCAACGTCCCAGGAAGGCTGGCTGGAAGCAGGTTTCAGGGGTTTATTTTCTATAATTGAAACTGGTGCTTTAAGCCGAGGCCTAGGCAGGTAACAAAGCCTCCTGTTGGCTTCAGCTCCGTGGCTTCTATAATTGAAAGAATGTTGCTGTGAGCAGAGAGAGGTCCAGCCGGCCTAGGCAGACAGTTTACTCCTGGTGCAACAGAAGCCTGCTGTTTACTCTAGCTCTGTGACTGCTGGCCTCCATCTTGGCTGGGTTAATTTGCATACAGCTGCTCTGATTGGCTAGTGGGTGTGGCTTAGGCGTCCCATAGAAATGGTCAATTTCAATATTACTCTTTTTTTTTTTTTTTAAATATATATATTTTATTGATTTTTTACAGAGAGGAAGGGAGAGGGATAGAGAGTTAGAAATTTCAATGAGAGAGAAACATCGATCAGCTGCCTCCTGCACACTCCCTACTGGGCCTGTGCCCGCAACCAAGGTACATGCCCTTGACTGGAATCGAACCCAGGACCCTTGAGTCCGCAGGCCAACGCTCTATCCACTGAGCCAAACCAGTTAGGGCCAATATTACTCTTTTGTTAGATTAGATTAACACCAGCAGCAATGTCTTTCATTTAACTGCCTTCTTTCACTTGTTAAACTACAAATATGCTATTTTTACCTTCTCCTTCAAGTTTACTTTCCAGCATTAGCATTCTACTGTGGTCTAACTAAAGTGACTAACCCCCAAAACCATGAGACTTAAAATTTCCACATTTTTATCCCAATGCTTAAGAAATATTTATATTTACCTGTCCAAGAAGTTAACTATGTTGGGATTCTTTAATTCTTTCATCACCAGAATCTCATTGATGATCAATTCCTTCTTTGGCTGTTTCTGTAAATTAATCTGTTTGATAGCAACCTATAATGGCAATGGAATTTTTTTAAAAATTAGGAGTTTCCTAATTCTCTTACAAAATTACAAATATCAGTTAATAATTTAATTTATTGTATACTAGTATATTATATAAAGAAATTATAATAATTACAGTTATTATAATTTATAATTAGGTAGTACTTTTATTTCCACACTGCCTATGCTTTGTTAATACTTAGAGCCCAGATGTTTTTGGATTTCTCTTAAAGCTGATTAACAAACCAAAGGTCAGCTCATTACAAGCTGGGAAAATAATTTTTTTAAATATTTGCTTATTTACAAAACAATGCATTAATTCCTTCCCCCCCTTAATAAAGTGCTGTAAAATAACATACAAAACAAAATAATATGGAATAATTCTTTCAACATATCCAACTGAAAAATAGATTTTTATTGATTATTCATAGGTTCATCCAGTTTCCTTCTTTACTAAAACCTAAGAGTAACACCCAGAACAATGAAAAAGTAGCTACCTCCTGTCCCAATGCCACATCAGTAGCAGTGAAAACTGTACCAGAAGCCCTAGGAGGAAAAAAACACAACCAGATTTAAGGTTTCTAAATCACTACTATTTATAACATCCAAAGACTTTATACTTAGACCTGAAAAAGGATTAAACATTTAAGACTTAATAACATCTTTAACAAGAGTAAAAACAAAATAAAAATAAAGTAAAACAAAAGTAAAAATAAAAAGGGGGAGGGGGAGAAAAAGAGGTAATCCCTATGGCCAAAACTTAGGTTAGAAATTTATCACAAATTTTCTATCTACAAAAATGGAGAAAAAAGATAAAGGAAAAAAAAAAAAGCAGCATATACCCATGGATCCACTTCCCTAATTGAAAAACAAAGAACTAGCCCGGCTTGCTTGGCTCAGTGGCTGAGCATCAACCTATGAACCAGGAGGTCAGGGTTCAATTCTGGGTAAGGACATATGCCCAGGTTGTGAGCTCGACCCTCAGTAGGAGATATGCAGGAGGCAGCTGATCAATGATTCTCTCTCATCACTGATGTTTCTATCTTTCTCTCTCTCCCCCACTCCCTCTCTGAAATTAATAAAAATATATTTAAACAACAACAACAACAAAGAACTACAAATAAATCTGAAGGTTTTTGTGTGCCCTTTCCAAAGGCATCCTCTTTCCTCCCAAAAGTAATGTATGTTTGTTCATTTTGTATTTTATGTATGTCAGTTCCATGCATTTCTCTATACTTCATCTACAAAGAACATAGATATGTATCTCTACAAAATATATTAAAATACTTTAAATATAGTTTTATTAAATTGATTTTAGAGAGAGAGAGAAAGGAAAAGGGGGGATAGAGAAAGAGAGAGAGAGAGAAGATAAATATCAATCAGCTGCCTCTAGCATGCACCCCAACTGGGGATTGAACCTGAACCCTGAGCATGTGCCCTAACCAGGAATTGAACCAGCAACCCTTCAGTGCATAGGACAATGCTCAACTAAACTACATGGGCCAAGTTAACATAATTTTTAAACTTCATAAAATTGATTTAACTTTATGTATTTTTTTCTGCAATTTTCTTATAATTCAACATTGGATTTGGGATGGTCATCAAAATGGATTGATTTTACTCTTTCTTATTCCTTCCCCCCCCCCTTGCTTTTTGTTCGTTATCATAATTATTATCATTACACCAGTGGCCTGGTGCACAAAATTCATGCACATTAAAAGGGAATTAAGTAGCCCTGACCCTGCGGACTGAAGGGTCCCTGGTTCAATTCCAGGCAAGGGCATGTACCTTGGCTGTGGGCACATCCTCAGTGGGGGGTGTGCAGAAGGCAGCTGATTGATGTTTCTCTCTCATCGATGTTTCTAACTCTCTATCCCTTTCTCTTCCTCTCTGTAAAAAAATCAGTAAAATATATATATATTTTTAAAAAGGGAATTAAATAGAGGAAATATTTTAATAGTGATATTTGCCCTTTCTCTATGACAGAAGTATCAGAGATGAAAGAAAATTAGTAAAATATATATGAAAATAACATATAAATTTATTAATAAACAATCATATGATATAACAATAAAGACACGACATAAAAACAACAAAAACATGATGTAAAAACAACAGATACAATGACTGATAAATTGATTAAACTTATTCTAATATCTCTCTGTATACCACATTAAGAGTGAAAACACTTTCAGAGTGCTTGACTAATTTCCCTTGTGATGAAGAATTTACAACCTTAACTTTAACATCACGCACTCTTTGAATTCGAGAAAAAGCAACATATAACTGACCATGTGTGAAAACGGGTTCAGGTAGAAATACTCCTACTCTGTCTAGAGTTTGTCCTTGTGATTTATTAATAGTCATCGCAAATGCTGGCATCACAGGAAACTGTCTTTGAATTAATTTAAATGGGAGGCCAGTGTCAGATCAGGATCCAAGGTGCAGAGGAATGGGATTCTTGGCTGTCAGGTCGCTGACAGCAAGCTGTCCAATGGCTGATTCTGCGAGGAATGGGGGTCCCTCCTCCCAGGGTTTGGTTTGAAGGCTATCAATGTCCCTGATCACGTGAGACCCAGAGTTTTGACAACACCCTGGCTGGGGCCCAAAACTCCCTTCTGCTGCCGCCGCGCCCAGGCAGGGGGCGGGAGGGAGCTCTCTCCCAGAAGCCTGTGTTCAGTCATCCGTCCGGTTGTTTAGGTCGTGAAGGCCCCTGGCTTTCTATATATCAGGATATATAAAGTGGGGCAAAAGTAGGTTTACAATTGTGAGTACAAGAAATACAGTTCGTTCTTGTATTTTCATTACTAGGGGCCCGGTGCACAAAAATTTGTGCACTAGGGGTGTCCCTCAGCCCAGCCTGTGCCCTCTCGCAGTCTGGGACCCCTCTGGGGATGTCCACCTGCTGGCATGCCTGGTCAGCCTGGGTGAGGGGTTGATGGCTGTTTGCAGGCTTGCCAAGCCCCCCAGTGGGGTCCTTCACCCCACTGGGGTGTGGCCAGCCTGGGTGTGGGTCTAACGGGTGTTTTTAGACTTTCAGGCTGCCCACAGTCCCTTCAGGTTTTGGGTCCCTACTGGGATACCTGGCCAGCCTGTGTGAGGGGCTGATGGCTGTTTGTAGGCTGGCCAAGCCCCCAGTGTGAATCCTCACCCCATTGGGGTGTGGGCAGCCTGGGTGATGGGCTGAGGGGTGCTTTCAGGCTGCCCACAGTCCCTTCAGGTTTTGGGTCCCTACTGGGGTACCTGGCCAGCCTGGGTGAGGGGCTGATGACTGTTTGCAGGCTGGCCAAGCCCCCCAGTGGGGTCCCTCACCTCATTGGGGTGTGGGTGCGGGCCTGAAGGGTGTTTTCAGACTTTTAGGCTGCCCACAGTCCCTTCAGGTTTTGGGTTCCTACTGGGGTACCTGGCCATCCTGGGTGAGGAGCTGATGGCTGTTTGCAGGCTAGCCAAGCCCCCCAGTGGGGTCCCCCACCCCATTGGGGTATGGCCAGTGTGGGTGACGGGCTGAGGGGGCGTTTTCAGGCTTTCAGGCTGCCCACAGCTCCCATTAACCGAATGTCCCAGCAAGGCTGGCTGGAAACAGGTTTCTGGGGTTTATTTATCTTCTATAATTGATACACTGTTCCTTTAAGCCGAGGCCTAGGCAGGTAATGAAACCTCCTCTCTGCTTCAGCTCTGGCTTCTATAATGAAATAATGTTGCTCTTAGTAGTCTGGCCGGGCCTGCTGTTTGCTTCAACTCCCGAGGCTTCTATGATTGAGACAACGTTGCAAATATGTTGCTGCCTGGAGCCGGGAGACACCCAGGTGGCCTGCAAACAGTTTTACTCTTAGTGCAACAGAAGCTGCCTGTTTACTCAACTCTGTGAGTGCCAGCCTCCATCTTGGCTGGGTTAATTTGCATACAGTCACTCTGACTGGCTGGTGGGCATGGCTTAGGCATACCGAAGGGATGGTCAATTTCAATATTACGCTTTTATTAGATTGTTTTTTCTATACAAACAAGTATAAACCTATGTTTGCTCCAACCTGTATCATTCCATATACTTACTACTATTACAATTTATCCATTATCATGCTTAAAATGTGATTCCTAATTTTTGTTATTAAAACCAGTGCTGCAATTAAATTTAGTTTTTAAAAAGAAATTCATAAGGAAACTTTCTAAATTCATAGAACATTTTCCAAACATTAAAAACTCCAGATGTTCATCTGTTCCCAAACAACAGGAAAAGTGTTTAGTTAAAATAATTTAAAAATAAAAATTACTGGACAAAATCAAATAATCAGTAGATTCAAAGGTAGTGAGTAGATGTAATGAAAATGTTTTTATTGCCTATAATATTGTAGTAAATGTTCCTACAGTCTTTTAAATATATTTGATGGAGAATTTTCTACCCATCTAATCTCTTATTATCACTGGGAAATACCATTTAAGAAGAAACAATGTGTACTTGTGCCCTAGCCCGGTAGCTCACTCGGTTAGAGCATCATCCTGATACGCCAAGGTTGGAGGTTTGATCTGGGTAGAGTACATACAAGAATCAACCAACAGATGCATAAATAAGTAGAACAATAAACTGATATTTGTTTCTTTTCCCCCATCTTTCCTCTCTCTAAAAATCAAAAGAAAAAAACAAAACAATGTACAGTTGTTGCTAAATAAGAGTTTTTCACAGCATCTAAAAAGAAATATATTATTTACACAAATATAAGGATATCACTCAGATAATAATATAAGTGCTCAGTGTCAGCAAGCAAAAGAGATATCATGCTGTATATCTAGAAAGTATTGAATATAGTGATAATACAGTCACAAATACTTACCCTTGTCCAATTTTTTCATATCTTGTATATTTTTTCTTAGGGTCACCTATGCTCACAATAGTTCCTATTTTAAACAAAAACAACAAAAAATTATAAGCTCAGTCAAGCATTTTTAAATTGTAAATTAATTCTGATATCATTAGTCCTTTTAATGAACTTGACTGATTTTAGAATAGTGATTTTCAAATATTACATTAAACCTCAAAATACTGTGTTTCAACCACAAACACTAAAAAACCTTAAATATGTAAATAATATCCAAATGAATAAACTGGCTTTCTGACTATACAAATATATCTTTGATTTTACAGTGTATTTAGAAAACTATCAGTATAAAAACTACTCTAATATGAGCTAAGTACACATCTGTTTTAGGAAAGGTTACAACTAAGAAAAAGGTTTTAGAACTAGGCTGTTGGACATAAAACTATAACTTATATTCTTATTATTAATAAGTGAAAACATGAGAAAACCATATTAAATTTTCACTTGCTTGCCCTAGCTGGTTTGGCTCAATGGATAGAGTGTTGGCCTGAGGACTGAAGGGTCCTGTGTTCAATTCTGGTAAAGAGCACATGCCCAAGTTGCAGGCTCAATTCCCAGTAGGATATGTGCTGGAGGCAGCCAATCAATGATTCTCCATCATTGATGTTTCTATCTCTCTCTCCCCCGCTTCCTCTCTGAAAGCAATAAAAATATATTAAAAAATTTTTTTCACTTGCTCAAGGTGAAAGAAGACAGGAATATAACAAGGAAACTCACATATAACCCACAAGTCTACAGCCACTATAGTTACAGTATTTTTCCTTAATCCCTCCATGTAGCTGTTCATTATAACTATAGTTGCTATAGACCTGCAAATGAGACATTATCATTACCCTCTCCCTGGCAATTTAATTTCCAATGCTTGATCCAGGCCAATGATAGTTGATGGATGAAAAAAAATCCATTTTATGTTTACAAATATATCCATACAGGAAGGCCACTTTGTTTAGTTCTTATGATCATTTTATATTCTCATACTGAGAAGCTATAGGTATGTATAAATATATATAAACTTCCTTTGATAAAGTTTCCAACTGTGAATCTTAGATTTGGCCCTTTGGGAAAAGTGTTGCTCCCAACGGTACTAAATTATTGGAGAGAAGTTGCTCACTCGTCAATACATAATAATAAATAAGCCAAGAAGAATTTTGGGTCTTTTTCAGATGTTAATTGAAGTTGTTCCTAAAAGTCAGCAATTTATTCTTTATGTCTTAAGCTAAAATATAGGATATAAATTAAAGTCCATCTGGGCCAGCCCTAGCTGGTTTGGCTCAGTGGACAGAGCGTCAACCTGCAGACTGAAAGGTACCAGGTTCAATTCCGGTCATGGGCACGTACCTTGGTTGCAGACTCCCGGCCCTGGTCTGGGGCATGTGGGAGGCAACCAATCGAAGTGTCTCTCTCACATCGGTGTTTCTCTGTCTCTCCCTCTCCCTTCCACTCTTTCTAAAAATCAATGGGAAAATATCCTCAAGTGAGGATTTAAAAATATAAATAAACAGCTATTTGGAGCGTTTAAAAATAAATAAATACATACATACACACATACATACATACATATCCATCTGGGCCAAATGATTCAAGACCTGTCAACAATTACAGAATAATGTAAAATGTAGGAAACATACTTAATTTCTCCATAATTTCTTCATCTGTCATTTTGGTCTTCTTTTTCTGTTTGTCAGAAGACTTGGCACCACCATCAACATTAGAATCACCAACTGGTGCAGGAATAGGATCAATTACAGACCGTGTATAAATCTGCAAAGAGACAGTCAATTACTGAGACGTGAGGGAAAATGTTTTTATGTATTTTTACTGGGACACTATTCACTTTTTTTGATTTTTAAACAAAACTAAGTTGTCTCCAGTGTTCTAAAGAATGAGAATAATATTTTCAGATCTGTCTTTAAAAAAGACTTGTAGAAAAAAAAAGACTTGTAACTAAGAATAAATGTGAAACGTTTTTATTTCATACATCATGTCTTTCTTTTAAAATTTTCTAGCAAAAGAGCAGATCCTTGAATGAAATTTAAGTGTAACCAGATCTAAAATGATATTCTAGAGCCCTAGGCAGTTTGGCTCAGTGAATAGAGCATTGACCAGTGGACTGAAGGGTCCTGGGTTTAATTCGATCAAGGGCACATGCCTGGGTTGCGGGCTCAATCCCCAGTAAGTGTGGGGGGAGGGGGGTAAGAGGCAGCCAATCAATGATTCTCTCTCATCAATGTTTCTATCTCTCTCCCTTCCTCTCTGAAATAATATATATATATATACACACACACACACACACACACACACACATATATATATATATATATATATATATATATATATATATATATAGCTAGTTTTTTGATGAGTGGTCTTTAGGTAAAGATCTCCTAGTCAAATTTCCCCACATTAAAATATTTTAAGCATGAGGGATTTTAAAAATTGATCAATGGAAGTGAAAAACAGACTTTTTAAAACACATATGCAAAAAACAATAACACATAGGCACCTCTCCCCTTCTCTCTGAAATCAATAAAAATATACTAAAAAGAAAATCTGTAATAATTAAAATGCTGAAACAGCAAGAGACCATCTCCAGGGCAGCAGAGGAACACGTGCTGCATAGAGGAGGGACGGAGGATGCGCACCCACAGCTTCTCATCCAGACGAGCCTGAGCCACATTCAGGCGCTCGGAGGGAGAGGACCCCAAAGAGGCCGTCCCCGCCGAGGCGTTCAAACTTTAAATACAATTTTATAAACTTTAAATATAAGCTGTTCACTATTTAAAAAATAAGTAAGTAAAATAAAATAAAACATACATGCACACAATTCACTAATAAGATACTCACTGATTTTGTATGATCAGGTCGTGGGGCAATCACAGGAGGAGCAGCCTCTTCATCATCATCATCTTCCTCTGTTACTACTGCTGATGTTTCTGATCCCTTAGTATTCAACTGTATTTATCAATGAGCAAAGGTAAGAAAGACATGTCAAATATAACAATAGGTTAGAATATGAATCTCTTTTAGCGTATTTTAAAAATATTTATTTTAATAGCTCATTTTAAAACAGTAAATTCTCACTATAATCACTTAAAACACGAAGGCAATTCTGTAAGTTTATGAAATAAATATATGTGATAAATATCAAGTATTCTTACAAGAGAATGTATACCTTTTATACAGAGAATTTTATACCCTTTAACAACACTTTAGTAAACAATCACTTTATTTGTTAAGACCAAAAACAAGAATTCTCTAGGCTGTGTGTAAGTCAGACTCATTTTTAGTCATTTTAAACCGCTTCATTCACCAGGAACAATGATGGCTAATGAAGCAAGAGAGGGAGGTATTAACCTTTACAAAGTGATTATGTGTCAGCTGTGTGCTAGATTGGTACTTTACATGTTACCCCAGTTAACCTGCCTATTATCCCCAGGAGACTGTTTCCTCTATTTGAGGAATTGAAAACACACAGTGACTCTGCAGGAGTTAACTGTGCGTGCATGATAATTTACAAAGTTTCAGTCAACTCTGAAGACTGACAGGCTTCCCTGTGGTTCAGTATGTTCCCACAGGCTGTGTTCAGTAGAATGGGGCCAGAGGAAAAAGCTAGCAGCTCTCTGTATACGTGTTTATGTCCAGAAACATTACCCAAAGTAGCTAAATTGCTCTTGATCATAATAAGTTTTAGCAGTTTGTGTATATCAAGGATATTCTATTGGTTCAACATGGCTTCCTCAACTAATTAAGTGGCTAGTTAAAACATATATTAAGTAGTTATTTATTTCTGATGGCTGTAATTCATTTTAGAAAGCAAAATAAAAACTGAAATTTGTTTTCGGAAACTTAAATCAGAACAAGAGCTATAGGAAGTAACATATTAACTCACCGCTGGTGTTCCAGAAGCAAAGCCATCTTTCTCTGCAATATGAAACAGAAAATAATGCTAAGTTAACATTTCAAAAAATAAAAGATAATAGAAAGCAGAGCAAGTAAAATGTTTAGAGTGATTTTAAATTGAATTAGTCTTGAGAAAACTGACAATATCTGTATTCAAACAAGAACTTATGTAAGATTTAGTAGACAAATCTCCAATCTTAATGTAAATTTACTAAAATCATTGAATTGTATCCTTTATATAATTTATTGCATGTAAATTATACTTTAATAAAGTTATTAAAAATTTATGTGAAACTATGCCTGTCAATCTGTTTTTATTAAACAAAACAGAAGTTTATTCACAATGATACTTTCTCCAGAAAATTGGCTACTGAGGAACTTAAAGCACCCAACCATGCAGACAAAATGTGCAAAGGGCAATGCTTGATATAAACTGTGATCAGTATGAAAGCAAATACCTGAAGGCAAAACCAATTCATAAAAATTAAATATTAAAATACTCATTCTGGCCCTAGCCAGTTTGGCTCAATGGAGAGAGCATTGGCCTACAGACTGAAGGATCTCGGGTTTGATTCCAGTCAAGGGCACATGCCCAATTGTGGGGTCTATCCCCAGTAGAAAGTGTGCAGGAGGCAGCCGATCAATGATTCTCTGTCATCAATGATGTTTCCATCTCCCTCTCCCTCTCCCTTCCTTTCTAAAATCAATAAAAACATTATTAAAAAATAAAATAAAATACTCATTCTGCAATTTAGAAGAGTAAGTTTTGTTTTGGTTTACTTTTTAAGATGCATATATAATATCTATGAAATATATAATTTTTTGATCAAACATAATTTTTAAAAAAATTACTAATTTACACAGACTTACTAGTTGATAGAAAAGTTCAGGGACAAGTCCAACCTTTTGCTAAGGATGTACTAGACTAAATAAAAAAAATTAAAATCATTTGTCAAGTGGTCTCTATTTCTGCAATGAAGCAATCAAATTAAATATAATTAATACTACATGATTTTAGCTCAAACACATTGTTTTTAAAAACTACATGTATGACTTCAGAGGACAGAGAAACACATTAAATGCCACCTTGAGATGTAATTAGTAAAATCCATACTAAGGAAACAAGACAAATAATCTTGTTTAACAAATAAATTACAAGGAAAAGAGACCATGAAAATCAGAATGAGGGAGGGGAAGCCTAAATAATTAAAAAAGATTCAAGGGATATAGCAATCAACTATAATGTATGAACTTTATTCCTATATTGACTCAAACAAATAAACTATTTTTTTAAATCCTCTATTATTCTAGTTCTTGCCTGATGATATTTTAATTTTGAGGAATAACTTTTTAGTCTAATGTATATTTTGTATATTTGATGTTTCAATTTTTGAGTGGACTTAAAATATTTTTACCTCAAAGTCTGTGCATTTATATAGTAAAACAACCCTTCTCCTGTCCTACTGACAATAAATATATTTCTAGTATTAACTATAAATCAGCATTTTTCCCTTCTATTTCTGGAGGTCATTCAAAAGAAGTAAAGAGAAAAACAAACAAAAGGCCAAAATATCCACTTTTGTCAAAGCTAAGAGATTATGCATAAGAGCTGCTCCAGTCAGTTTATAAAAGCTAGATTTAGCCCAGCCAGATTAGCTTTTATAAACTCGATACTCAATGGTTGAGTATTGACCTACAAACCAGGAGGTAACGGTTCAATTCCTGGTCAGGGTGTATGCCTGGGTTGCGGGCTCGATCCTCAGTGTGGGGTGTGCAGGAGACAGCCAATCAGTGATTCTGTTTCATCATTGATGTTTCTATCTCTCTCTCCCCCTACCTTCCTCTCTGAAATAAAAATAAATAAATAAACGAATAAATAAATAAAAGGTAGATCTATGCAAGGGGAAAAGTGGAGACAAAAACCACAACTTAGGTGGGTTGTTTTTTTTTCCCCCCAGAAGCAATCTTTATATTTAGAAGAGTTTCACAACTCTGCAATCTCATGTGAATTAGAATCGTATCTTACCTGGAGGAGTAAAGCTCAGATATTTCTGTTTCACTGTGTTGGAGTCATAGAACTTTAAGACGTCCAGCACAGCCTGGGGATTCTTCTTTTGCTCTAGTTTGGTGATGTTGGAAGTCTGCAACAATCGAGCCCACTGTTCTGGCATGCCCTAAAAACAAGACAGTCAGGAATTAGCTGTTTAGAGTTGCTCTAATAAAATCAATTTCCAGAGGTGAATGATGAAATACATAAATCAATCTATATTAACTATAGGTTTGACTAAATTCTAAAAAGCCTACTTTCCTAAAGGTCTATTTATCTAAATCTGTTTTGCATAATTACAATTAATAGTTGCAGTTATCTAGAAAAAGGATACATCCATCCACAAATCCTTTTAGAAGAAGAGAAAAGCACTAAGAATTCACAATTAATATGATTAATATGTGGATAGGAAAGTTAACTTCAAACTTACTACTGAATGGAAAAGCTTGAGTGATGATATAAAAATGAATCCCAACTAGGTAAACTTACAGTGAATTCTCCAGTAACAGCATCAAAGCCAACATGGATGGTGTGCTCAAAATCAGAAGGAGGAGAAATTTCTGGCCGTTCCTTCTCTTTCTTCCTACTTCCTAAAGGGCATTAAAAAAAGAATCAACCTATTAAACAAAATTTAAAAAGGTACTTATAATCATGTTTATATTCTTCCTAAATCATATTAGAAACAAAGTTATTTTAGAAAAAAGATTTCTCTTAAAGACAATGACTGATAGAAAACTGGTAAGTGAAGTATAGTAACTAATCCTGTCATAAATTAGGGGTGGAGAAAACCAGCCAGTGTCATAATTTTTATCTTTGCATTATAATTTAATGATCTGGGAAAATTTTATTAATGATCTTCTACTCTTCACCTATTAACATCTTTTGTTTGTTTCAGTTATCTTAAATGTTGGCTTTCCAAGAATTATTTCTCATTTATGCACCTGCGGGTGGAGTCCCTAGGTCTGGCCGGCGATCAGGGCCAATCAGGTTCTCTGCCTCCACACCTCCCCACCTTCTCCTTCCCTCACTGCCAGAATGCTGCCACCCACCCCTGGTTCCCAGTCTCAGCCTACTGGGCGGGGGTGGGGTAAGGGAGTGGGAAGGGGGAGGATGGGGGAGGAGAAAGGAGGGGAGGAACCAGGAGGTTGGCTAGCAGGCCCCATCAGTGATTGGTGCCTGAGGGCTGGTGGCAGCTTTTGCATTGAGCATCTGCCCCCCGGAGGTGAGTGCGAGTCATAGCGACCAGTCGTTATGGTCATTTAGGCTTATATATATATAGATTGTTCTCTGATCATTCTTTTCCTGAGAATATTTTTGTTTCATGGATGCAATTTATCTTCTCTATTATATGGGGTGTGTGTGTGTGTGTAAGTTGGGTTTTTTCTCCCAACATTGTTTCTTTCTTCTATATCCTTTTCTAATCCCATTGTTCTGGCCTCTCTTATTTAAGAGTTGTCAAGTGTCTGACAATCCTTCACTGTCTACTCATATATAAAAGTATAAAAAGTTAACTGGACACCCTAGCCAGGTGGCTCAGTTAGAGTTGACCATATACTAAAAGGTTGAGGGTTCGATTCTCGGTCAGGGCATACCTATGTTGTGAGTTTGATCCTCAGGTGGGGCTCATATAGGACACAATCAATCCAATATTTCTCTCTCCCTCCTTCTCTCTCTCTCACTCTCTCCCTTTACTTCTCTTTAAAAATCAATAAAAATGTATCCTCAAGTAAGGATTTTTTAAAAAGTTAACTGGGAGATAAGTTAGCCTTTCCATTAAAGATGGGGGTGGAGCCTGGCAAGTGTGGCTCAGTGGTTGAACATTGACCTGTGAACCAGGGCATGATTTGATTCCCAGTTGGGGCACATGCTTGGGTTGCGGGATCGATCCCCAGGGAGCAGGGGGTGCAGCAGGCAGCCGATCAATGATTCATTCTCATCACTGATGTTTCTCTCTCTCCCGCTCCCTTCTTTTCTGCAATAAAAAATCCTCCTATATAATAAAAGGGTAATATGCAAATTGACCCTACCAGTAGAACAACTGGGAATGACTGGTCACTATGACACACACTGACCACCAGGGGGCAGATGCTCAATGCAGGAGCTGTCCCCTGGTGGTCAGTGTGCTACCACAGAGGGAGCTCTGCTCGGCCACAAGCCAGGCTGACGGCTGCCAGCACAGCGGTGGTGGCGGGAGACTCTCCCGCCTCCTCAGCAGCACTAAGGATGTCTGACTGCAGCTTAGACCTGCTCCCCGCTGGCAAGTGGACATCCCCTGAGGGTTCCCGGGCTGCCAGAGGGATATCTGACTGTCAGCTTAGGCCTGATCCCCAGGGGAGCAGGCCTAAGCCAGCAGGTGAACATCCCCAGAAGGGTCCCAGACTGCGGGAGGGCACAGGCTGGGCTGAGGGACCACTCCCCTGAGTGCATAAATTTTTGTGCACCAGGCCTCTAGTATATATATATTTTAAAAGATGGGAGTGTAGTATCTAAAGTATTTTTTCCCCAGGGTATTCTGTTTATCCATAGAAAACTCTTCCTATTTCTTGTTTGAGGACTTTGAGTAAAGGTATAAGTGTTCTGAAAGCAGGGTAGAGGAAGGAGTTTAGTATACTGACTTCCACTGAATCCACTTTTTTTTATTCTGGTGCCATATCTTCTCCTGACTACCTTGACAAGAATAAAGAGCCTCTTGGGTTTAATTTCTCCTTAAATAAATGTAAACCTGTTTGTTTTTCTTGAGCTGTTCCAGAGGATAGTTATATTTTATGGCTGTGTAGAGTAGAGGAGGGGTCTTAAGGTCCCTTGACACTTCCTATAGGAATTGTCAACTAATCCCCCTGTTTATTATCACACACACACACACACACACACACACACACACACACACACACGCCAATTGTGTGCCTCTAACTCTCGAACCTCTGACATTTTTATAAGGAAAACTAGTTTACTTCTCACGCATTCCTCTCTGCAAATGCTTAGGATATATCTTCCTCTGGTTTGCTTAGTCAGTTCTCACTTCTCCACAACTTCAACCTTCCAAATATGTATTGAAATCTCTTGTGCTTTACTGTTTCCTCTCCCATTCACTTTGCCCTTGCAATATAAAGTCTTTTTTTTTTTTTTTTTACATATCATTTTAGTTGGGTCCGGGGAGGAAGAGATAATAGAGGCATATGATCAACCTGCTGTGTTTAACCAGAAGGTTCTCCTAACATAAAAGAGCATTAGTAGGAAGCATATTAATTTTTTGGCAAGTGATGACAGATTTGTGCTCAAATGTCCACCTCCTCCCTAGGTCTTCCAGGCACATATAATATTTATTTACAAGAGACCTAGCTACTGTGAGGGGGCAGGGCACACTGGTCATAAAAAGGAACAGCAGAAAATGCAATGGTTAAGTCTAGTATAAATTTGCTATCTTTACTGAAATGCACCATTATACCTATCATAAACAACCTCTCATTTTCCACTGCAATTTAAGTAATCTGAGGACTCCTTCTACTTCTCTTTGTCTCCTGACTTCTAACTCAGTATCTTGCATTAGAGAAAATATTTATTAACAAACTATAAGCTACTAGTTTACTCTTTAGAGAGTTTTGATGAGGAAGCTGATCTTTGCAAGGCTTGTCAGGCCATAAAAACCAAACAAAGCTCTGCTCTGGGGGGGGGGGGGGGATTGTTGTCCTGGTGACAGCACAGGAGTGAGATGTGGTATTGCACCTGGGGGCATTCAAAGGGGCAGAACCATATCTGCAAAACAAAGACCTCAGAGGCTTATAAAAAGCGAAGCCTCTGTGTGTTGTGCACTCTGATTTGGAAAATCCTTCCCAGGGTCCATTAGTTAACCAATCTAATCTAATAAAAGCATAATATTGAAATTGACCGTTTCTTCGGGATGCCTAAGCCATGCCCACCAGCCCATCAGAGCGATTATATGCAAATTAACTCAGCCAAGATGGAGGCCGGCAGTCATGGAACTGCTAGTGTAAACAGGCAGCTTCCATTGCAGCAGGAGTAAAACTGTTTGCGGGCTGGGCTTCTCCCAGCTCCAGGCAACAACATATTTGCAACATTGTCTCAATTATAGAAGCCATGAGCTAAAGCAGACAGGAGGCTTCCTTACCTGCCTAGGCCTCAGCTTAAAGGAACAGTGTATCAATTATAGAAGATAAATAAACCCCAGAAATCTGCTTTCAGCCAGCCTTGCTGGCACATTGGGTCAATGGGAGCTGTGGGCAGCTTCAAAGCCTGAAAACAGCCCTCAGTCTGTCACCCAGGTTGGCCACACCCCAATGGGGTGAGGGTCCACACTGGGGGGCTTGGCCAGCCTGCAAACAGCCATCAGCCCCTCACCCAGGCTGACCAGGCATGCTAGCAGGTGGACATCCCCAGAGGGGTCCCAGACTGCAAGAGGGCACAGGTCGGGCTGAGGGACCTCCCAAGTGCACATATTTTTGTGCACTGGACCTCTAGTGTTTAATAAAAGGATTCCTTCCTTTTCTCCATGAAGCGTGCTTGGCATTTCTTTGCTCTTCTGTAACACTGAACTGCTTACAGAAAAACAATTTTGTATTAGTGTGATTATTTCTTCTTTTAAAAAAAATAACTGCTGAGCATCCCATATGCATATGGGAAAAAGCCATTTTCTTATAGGACCCTATTACAGACGACTGGTCCAAGGTAGGCATCTAATTCAAGCCAGGTTAACCATAGAACCCCCTTCCATTATAATTCAGTGGACACCTAAACTAAACCAGAATCGGTCTCTCACAGGTGAATAAGTTATAAGAAATAACACGCAGTAACTGTTGCAGGCTGTATTTCCTAACACATAAAGAAACAATTTTAGTTTCTGTTGTGTCCAAGACCCAGCCTTATTTTTCAATATGGGAATGTTAAGTTTAGGGACATATGTTAAAGACAGTTTCATATGTTAGGAGTATAGAATGAAGAATCAAAGGACAGAAGAAGAAAATAATTAAGCAGAACTTGAAACATATTTATAAACATTAATCCACATAAAAGGATGGCATATCCTAAAAATCTGTTTAATTCTATTTCATTTTATATAACACACATATATGTCCTGTATTTTAGTAGTGCCAGTAGGAGGAGAAAAGAATATTTTAAAAAGTATCTAAAATAAAAACATCCTGAAAGATGTCTCAAATAGAACAATGTGCTATAAGGATATGGCTATATAAGAAGAATCACTGCTTTAAAAAAGAAAAGAAAAAGAATCACTGCTTTATAACTCTGGAAGCCAAGAATTGCAAGGACCAGCAACAACAAAAAAGCCACCATTGCTTATCTATAAGATGTCAACCAGGCAACTGGATCACTTAATAAAATACACAACTTGTAAGTGAACTAGGGGAAAAATGATTCTTAGAATCAACTTAAAAATTAGCCTGCTATTTAGGTCAAACATTTCATTAACTCACCCCTAGACAGGGCCAGACTAAATGATTTTGTGGGCCTTATTCAGCTTGCAGGCCAAACGTTCCCCACCCCTGCTTTAACGCCACCACCTTTTAGGCTACATTTAAGCTAGAGTGTAAGGGTAAAAAAAATACAAAAAACAAACAAAAAATACACATCTCTTGCCTGGCCGGCATGGCTCCGTGGTTTATCATCGATCTATGAACCAGGAGGTCATAGTTCAAGACCCAATAAATGATTCTCTCTTAACATTGATGTTTCTTTCTCCCTCTCCCTTCTTCTATGAAATCAATCCTATATAATAAAAGAGAAACATGCAAATTAACCACTGCTATGCTCAAGCCACACCCATAAGCCACACCTACCAGCCAATCAGGAGCGAGTATGCAAATTAAGCCAACTAAGATGACAACGGCCACAGAGCTGGAGTGAGCAGGAGGCTTGGGTTGTCCCCAGCAATGGAGGAAGCCAAGCTTCTTGCCTGCCCTGGCAGGCCCTTGGCTCTGCTCAAGGCTACAAAGTTTCAATTATAGAAGATAAATAAATCCCAGAAAACAAAGGAGAAGCTGAAAACTTTCATTGCCGCGAGGCATGTCCAGCCTGAAAACGGCTCTCAGCACCTCACCCAGGCTGGCCAAGCACCCCAGTTGAACCCCCACCCTGATTTGGGACACCTTTCAGGGCAAATCAGCTGGCCTCCACCTGTGCATCAGCCCTCTATCCTATATAATAAAAGGGTAATATGCAAATTGACCCTACCAGCAGAATAACTGGGAATGACTGGTCAATGCAGGAGCTGACCCTGGTTGTCAGTGTGCTCCCAAAAGGGGAGCTCTGCTCAGCCACAAGCCAGGCTGATGGCTGCCAGTACAGCAGTGGTGGTGGGAACCTCAGCAGCGCTAAGGATGTCCAACTGCAGCTTAGACCTGCTTCCTGCTGGCAAGTGGACATCCCCTGAGGGCGCCTGGGCTGCCAGAGGGATGTTTGACTGCCAGCTTAGGCCTGATCTCCTGGGAAGTGGGCCTAAGCCAGCAGGTGGACATCCCCCAAGGTGTCCTAGACTGCAAGAGGGCACAGGCCGGGTTGAGGGACCCTCCTGAGTGCACAAATTTTTGTGCACCGGGCCTCTAGTAAAAATATAATTGAAAAATACCCATCTCTTTAAAGGGCAACCCTTCTGTGTCTAATCTAAAACAACCAGTGATGGGGCTTTAAAATGGCGGGAGAGTAAGTGGAAGCTACACGGATACTCTCCCAGGCCCAAACTGGAAATACAATAAAAATACAGAAAAACTACCCTGAAAAATCAACTGAAGACTAGCGAGAGAGAACCCTGAGAACCAAGGATGGAAAGTGGAGACCGCATGGAGACTGGAAGAAAGTATGGAGACGAGAAAGGGCTGGCCGGCCTCCCACAGCCAGAAGCTGAGGGTCCAGAGCAGTGGTTCTCAACCTGTGGGTCGCGACCCCTTTGGCGGTCGAATGACCCTTTCACAAGGGTCACCTAAGACCATCCTGCATATCAGATATTTACATTATGATTCATAACAGTAGCAACATTACAGTTATGAAGTAGCAACAAAAATAATTTTATGGTTGGGTCACAAAATGAGGAACTATATTTAAAGGGCCAGAAGGTTGAGAACCACTGGTCCAGAGGGATATCTCAGCTGTGGGGGGTTTCCACTGAGAACTCTGGGGTCTAAACCCAAGCCAGGGCTCCCCAGCACAGAGCACCAGAAGTGAGAAAGGTGCCCACATAACATCTGGCTCTTAAAGGAGCAAGGTTGCTGTCTGCCCGGGAGAGATGGCTGAAAATGCAGGTACCCTCTTAAAGGGCCAATGCACAAAATTTAGTATGCTGCCACTCACCTTGGGCTCCGGCAGAGGGAGGGCAGAGTGGACTGGAGCTGTGTGAGTAGAAGCCAGGAGTGGGGGCTCGGGTTGGAGCTCAGAAGGCAGTCACCCTGGTTTCCTGGACTGAGTCATTCCCTCAAGCAGCAGAGGCCACCTTTCTCAGGCAGACCTCTGCTATCCAGGCAGTTTTTGCCTAGGGGGAAGACAGTTGACCCACTCTATTAGAAACACCTTGCCCAAAGGTGCGAAGTTTCTGAGGCCCATTAATAGACTGAGAATAACAAATGGCCTCCAGAAGCAATTGCCCCAGCCTGTGGGAAAACCTATCACCACACTGTGGATGATGGCTTGAGGGTTACTCAAATCTAAAACCAATCAGGCAACAGGTAGAGGTGGATCTCGAAAGGCTTTTATTATTTCCTGACCTAATTAGTCAGAAAGAGCATTTGACACTGTCCTGCACTGGAGTTTGAGTCACAAACCTAATACATAGTCACAAACCCAAGAGGCAGCCAAAATGGGGAGACAAAAAAATAAAGCCCACAATGAAAGAACAAGAGAATTCTTCAGAAGAAGAGATAAATGAAATGGAGATAATAAATTTATCTGATACAGAGTTGATAATAATGATGGTAAAAACGCTCAACAGCATGAGAAAAGATATAGTAACTATGAAAAAAGATCAGTCAGAAATAAAGAATGACATAGCACTAATAAAGAATACAATGGAAGGAATAAACAGCAGATTAGGGGAAGCTGAGAATCGGATCAGTGAATTAGAAGACAGGGTAGAAAAAAATCACTCAGAGAACCAAATAGGAAAAACAATTAAAAAACAGGAGGATAGCTTAAGGGAGCCATGGGACAACATGAAACAATATTCAAATAGTAGGTATGCCAGAAGGGGAAGAAAAGGAGCAGGGGTAGAGAATGTTTTTAAAGAATAATGGCAGAAAACTTCCCTAACCTGATGAAGGAATAAGTCACACAAGTCCAAGAGGCACAGAGTCCCAAGCAAGAAGAACCCAACAGGCCAATACTCAGACACATCATAATTAAAATGCAAAATAATTAAAGACAAAGAGAGAATCTTAAAGGTAGCAATTGTAAAGCAAACTGTTACCTACAAAGGAGCTCCCATAAGGCTGACACCCGATTTCTCATCAGAAACTCTACAGGCCAGAAAAGAATGATATGAAGTACTTAAGATAATGAAAAGCAAGGATCTGAAACCAAGATTACTATATCCATCAAAGCTATCATTCAAAATGGACAGTGTAATAAAGAGTTTCCCAGACCAAAAAAAAAAAAAAAAAAGGCTAAAGGAGTATATCAGCACCAAGCCCGCATTACAAGAAATGCTAAAGGGAAGGCTGTAATAATTAGAAGAAATAGAGAAATCTAGGCATACAGAATTAAAATGGCAATAAATAAGTACCCATCAATAATAACCTTAAATGTAAATGAATTAAATGCTCCAATCAAAAGACATAGGGTAGCAGAATGGATACAAAAATATGAATAAACCATATGCTGTCTACAAGAGACCTACCTCAGAACAAAAGACATACAGAATGAGAATGAAGGGATGGAAAAATATTTTCTATGCAAACAGAAAAGAAAAAGAGCTGGGGTAGCAGTACTCATCTGACAAAACAGACTTCAAAATGAAGGTAAATCACAAGAGTCAAGAAAGGTCACTGCATAAAACTAAAGGGATCGATCCAATGAGAGGATATAACACTGATAAACATAAATGCACCCAATATAGGAGCACCTTAATATATAAAAAAAACTTCTAGAGGACTTTAAGGGAGATATCAACAACAATACAGTCATAATAAGGGACTTTAACACCTCCCTCACTTCACTGGATAGACCTTCCAGACAAAAAATTAACAAGGAAACAGTGACTCTAAATGACACACTGGGTCTGATGAATTTAACTGACATTTATAGAACATTTCACCTTAAAGCTGCAGAATATATGTTCTTCTCAAGTGCACACGGGTCATTCACAAAGACAGACCGCATGTTAAACAGACTGCATGTTAGGACATAAAGTTCAAGAAGAGTGAAATCACATGTAGCATCTTCTCAGGTCACAGTGGAATGAAATTAGAAATCAACTATAATAAAAACATCCCAAAACATTCAAACACATGGTGGCTAAATGGCATATTATTAAACAATGTATGGGTTACCAATGACATCAAGAAATAAAAAACTTCCTGAAAACAAATAAAAATGAACACACAACAATCTAAAATCCCTGAAACACAAGCAAAAGCAGTTCTGAGAGGAAAGTTCATAGGACTACAGGCCTACCTCAAAAAATAAGAAAAATCAATAATAAACTATTTAACCCTACATCTTAAAGAATTAGAAAGAGAATGAGAAAAGCCCAGAGTAAGTAGAAGGAAGGAAATAAAGATGAGAGAAGAAATAAATGCCTTAGAGACAAAAACCAAACCAAAACAAACAAAAAAACACAAACAAAAAACCCCCCCAAGAATTCAATGAAACTACGAGCTGGTTTTCTGAAAAGATAAATAAGATTGGTGAACCTTTAGGCAGACTAATCTAGAAACAAAGATAGAGAAACTAATCTAGAAACAAATATGATCTCACTCATATGTGCAATCTAATGAACAAAATAAACTGATAAGCAAAATAGATCCAGAGGCATAGTAGCATATATAGAACAGACTACGGCATCTCAAAGGGAAGGTGTGGGGAGGGTGGGTGGGTAAACGGGAAGTGATCAACTGAAGAACTTGCGTGCATATTTGCATAACATATAGGCACAGACAATAGGGTGGGTAAAGGCCTGGGGGGAGGGTGTGGGCTATGAGGGTTCAATGGGGGGGCAGGAAGGGGGACAAGGGGACATATGTAATACTTTCAACAATAAAAATGTTTAAAATAAATAAAAATAAAAATAAAGCACCAGGAAAGTTCTAGGGAATAACTACTGAATCACACACACACACACACACACACACACACACACACAGAAAAAAGAAAAAAATATTCAGAGAGACAGACGCATAGAACCGTCTGTGGAATTTCAGAGGGAAGGCGGGGTGGGGGGGTGGGAAGAGATCAATCAAAGAACATATATGCATAACCCATGAACGCAGACAATAGGGGTGGTTAAAGGCCTATGGTGGGGGCAGGCTAGAAGGGGTCAATGTGGGGGGAAGGGGAGAGTGGACATATGTAATACTTTCAGCAGTAAAGAGTTAATTTAAAAAAAATCCTCGATACATTGCAACCACTGGTTGGCTACAAATATAAGGATTAGCAAAAATAAAAGGAATCATTTTAAATAGCAATTGATGCTGTAGCATTACAATGAAGAGGACAGCATATTTTAGTATTTATAAGTATATATTTTACACTTATAAATTGCATATTATTTTCCAGACTTATTATCAGTAAAATTTATAATAAACTTATGTATATAAATACAAAAAAAATAAAACCACCAATGATTACCCCTTTATTCTTTTGACCCAGAACAGCTTCAAATCGGTGAAACTAAACTTGTTTTACCCCACAGAAGGATATTCTCTAGGAAAAAGTCAGGAGTATGGGCTACTATTATTAACCTTAGAATTAAATTTTTAGACCAACAGGGATATTTATAATTCTATCATTTTCATAACCAACCAGATGTGAACGTGCTTGCCTTTAGGCTAAATAATTAGATGTGAAAACTGCTTTAGTTTATATATACTATACCACTCAACACTAGCTAACTAAACAGAGCTTTTAAATATAAGCCAAGATAATTGAGTATTATATCTTCACTAACAACATCTATTTTCTATACAACTACCAGTCTCTACTTAAGACAGAAATATGACCAGGTCTTTCCTGTTTAAAATTCTGTGATGGTTCCCCAGGAAACAGAATAAAATCTGAGCTCTGTAGCATGGAATACAAGGCTCTTTATGACCTGTTCCCTGCCTACCTCACCTCTATAGCCCAGCCCCTTCTGCTGTCTGTAGTTTCCTACATTATTTATAATAATAAAAGCATAATATGCTAATTAGACCAGGTGTCCTTCGGGAAGAAGCCGGGGCTGCAAGGGAAGCTTGGGTCCCGGGTGCCAGAGAGGCCAGTGTCAGCAGCCAGGGGAAGGAAGGCCTACTCTTGCACGAATTTCGTGCATCAGGCCTCTAGTGCTATATAATTCTCTCTCTTGCTCTGCTTTCACATCTTGCAGGACTGTACTTAGTTCCATAAATATGCTAAGATCCCTCCTGTGTCTGTGGCACTGAAATTCTTTTCTAGGCATTGAAAACACCTGTTAACTATCAAAAATCCTTTTAACTATATTCACTTACTCATCCTTTAACCTTCAACTTAAAATGTCATTTCCTTAGGAAGGCTTCCCAGATAGGACAAACATCTTACTCTATATCTACTATCACGGTTCAGCTTACAATTATGTGCTGCAGTTCTTTTTTGTGTGTGTGTTTTTTTTTTTTTTTTAGAGAGAAGAAAGGGAAATAGGGGGAAAAGATATACAGAGACAGACTTGCGTTGGTCCCAACCAGGGTCGGAACCTGCCACCTTTCAGTATATGGGACAATGCTCCAACCAGCTGAGCCACACGGGTCAGGGCTATGCTGTAGTTTTTTATCAGTGCCATGAGGACAGGGACAGGGACATGCTGTAGTTTTTGATCAGTGCCATGAGGACAGGGACATCATCTGCTATGCCTATGACTGTGTCTCTGATGACTCACAGGGTGCATATCATACCTATTAGCAGGGATGTGAAAATGATTTGTTCAATTAAGTTGCCATAAAAGGCATACTGTCCGGCTGGCAAAGCTCAGATGGTTGAGTGTCGACCTATGAACCAGAAGGTTATGGTCTGATTCCCAGTCAGGGCACATGCCCGGGTTGCAGGCACAGCTCCCCAGTGCAAGGGGGGCGTGCAGTACGTAGCCGATCAATTATTCTCTCTCATCATTGATGTTTCTCTTTCTCTCCCAATCCTTTCCTCTCTGCAATTAATAAAAATAAATTTTTAAAAAGGCATAATTTCTTGTTTTCTTAGTTTTTCCAACGACACTAATTAAAACCAATAATGAATAACTGAAAATACTTCAAAGTCATTCTTTTTTCTTTTTAAATAAAAATATTAGATATTTGTTAACAAGGACAGCACAAAGGGGTGTACATTTGAGTAGAATAAAATAAATATCTATAGATCAGGCTTTAACATTAGAGATAGCAATAATCTTTCAGTCATTTTGATTTTTTTTAAAAACATGTTTTTATTCATTTCAGAGAGAAAGGAGAGGGAGAGAGAGAAACATTAATGATGAGACCAGCTGGGCCATTTTGACTTTTAAAATAACTATACAATCAGAAAAAAATAAAAATAATGATACAGTCCGGCCAGAGTGGCTCAGTGGTCGAGCATCAAGCTACCAGGAGGTCACAGTTCGATTCCCAGTTGGGGCACATGTCTGGGTTGTGAGCTCAATACCCAGTAGGGGACATGCAGGAGGCAGCCAATCAATGATTCTCTCTTATCACTGATGTTTCATCTCTCTCTCCTTTTCCTTTCGTCTCTGAAATAAATATATATTAAAATGATATAATTATTTCCCCTTCCAGACTTCTGTTTCAAGATGACAGACTAATCAGATATGGTAACTTCCCCTTTCTACATCAAATCTCTTTATCATAAAAAAAAAAAAAATCTATGAGGAATGTCCCATAAGTAAATTAGTACAAAACTAAAGAGAAAAACAGCAGTTTGGGATTTACGGTAGGCAGGAGAATGCTACTACATAAATGTTGGTAGTGATTAAGTGGGTAGATTACTGTGTTCTTATAAGCACAAATGTGCATACACACATAGGGTTTCCCCTCATTCCTAATCCTCAAATCTTCAAGTCACAGTTGTGTCAGGAAGGAACAGTAAGTGGGGGAAATAGGGTTGGAAAGGAAGGGAAAGAGTCTCAGGGAATAAGGTCACACTACCCTCCAAATATTCCCTCTCCCTTTAACAGAAAAATGACTGTGCTTCTAAATCTTCCTCCAAACAAGCCACAAAGGGAGACTCTGCAGATGCTGGTCTCAACTACAAAGCCAAATGCACTTACCCAACAAATATAATGCAATTCTAATCAAAACATCAACAGGCTTGCCATAGTAATTAGACAAGAAAAAGAAATAAAAGGCATCAAATAGGAAAAGAAGGTGTAAAACTGTCATTATTCACAGATGACATGATACTGTACATAGAAAACCCCAAAGACTCCATCAAAAAACTACCAGACGTAATAAATGAATTCAGCAATGGAACAGGATACAAAATTAATGCCCAGAAATCTATGGCATTTTTATACACCAATAATGAACTTACAGAAAGAGAGATTAAAAATACAATTCCATTTACCACTGCAACAAAAAAATTAAGATACCTAGGAATAAACTTAACTGAAGAGGTAAAAACCTGTACTCAGAAAACTATAGCACACTGAAAAGTGAGATAGGGGAAGACATAAACAAATGGAAGAAGATACCGTGTTCATGGATTGGTAGAATCAACATCATTAAAATGTCCATACTACCCAAAGCAATCTACAGATTCAATGCAATCCCCATTAAAACACCAATGGCATATTTCAAAGATCTAGAACAAACTCTCCAAAAATTCACCTGGAATAAAAAAAGACCCTGAATAGCCACAGCAATCCTGAGAAAGAAGAACAAAGTAGGAGGGATCACAACACCAGACAGATATCAAGGCGTATTACAAAGCCACTGTTCTCAAAACTGCCTGGTTCTGGCACAAGAACAGACATATAGATCAATGGAATAGAATACAGAACCCAGAAATTGACCCAAACCACTATGGCTCAATTAATATTTGACAAAGGAGGCAAGAACATACAATGGAGTCAAGACAGTCTCTTCAATAAATGGTGTTGGGAAAATTGGACAGATACATACAAAAAGATGAAACTAGACCACCAACTTACACCATACACAAAAATAAACTCAAAATGGATAAAGGACTTAAATGTAAGATGGGAAACCATAAAAATACTAGAGGAATACAAAGGCAACAAAAATCTCAGACTTACACCAAAGCAATTTCTTCACCAATACAGCTCCTAGGGCAATGGAAACTAAAGAGAAAATAAACATATGGGACTACATCAAAATAAAAAGCTTCTGCACAGCAAAAGAAACAACCAACAAAGCAATAAGAAAGCCCACTGCATGGGAGAACATATTTACCAATGTTACCTCCAATAAGGATTTAATCTCCAACATTTACAGGGAACTCATAACTTAACAAAAGGAAAATAAACTATCTTATCAAAAAATGAGCAATGGACCTAAATAGATATTTTTCAAAAGAGGACATAAGGAAGACCAAGAGACATATGAAAACATGCTCAAAGTCACTAATCATCCGAGAGATGAAAATCAAAACAACGAGGTACCATCTCACACCTGTCAGAATGGCTATCATCAACAATCAACAAACGACAAATGCTGGAGAGGATGTGGAGAAAAAGGAACCCTCTTGCACTGCTGGTGGGAATGCAAACTGGTGCAGCCACTGTGGAGAACAGTATGGAGTTTCCTCAAAAAACTAAAAATGGAACTTCCATTTGACACAGTAATCCCACTTCTAGGAGTATATCCCAAGAAACTAGAAACACCAATTAGAAAGGATATATGCACCCCTATATTCATAGCAGCACAATTTACAATAGCTAAGATTTGGAATCAACCTAAGTGCCCATCAGCAGATGAGTGGATTAAAAACTGTGTTACTTTTACACAATGGAATACTATGCTGCTGTAAAAAGGAAGGAAATCCTACCATTTGCAACAGCATGGATGGACCTGGAGAGCATTATGCTAAGTGAAATAAGTCAGTCAGAGAAAGATAAATATCATATGATCTCACTCATTTGTGGAATATAATGAACAACATAAAACTGATGAACAAAACAGATCCAGAGACAGAGAAGCAACGATCAAACCATCAAACCGTAGAGGGAAGATAGAGGAGGGTGGAGGTGAGGGGGAGAGATAAACCGAAGGACTTGTATGCATGCATATAAGCATAACCAATGGACACAGACACCAGGGGGATGAGGGCATTAGGGGTGGGGTGGAGAAGAGAGGGGGGGACAATGACACATATGTAATATCTTAATCAATAAAAAAGAAAAAAGACAGAAAGAAAAAAAAGAAAAGAAAAAAAATCAACAGGCTTGCCCTGGCCTGTACAGCTAACTGGTTAGAGCACTGGCTTGGGCACTTGAAGGATTTCAGGTTCAATCCTGAGCCCCAACTGGACCTCGTGTGGGAGGCAACCAATTGATGTTTCACTTTCACATTGATGCTTCTCATGCCACCTTCCACTCTCTAAAAATCAATAGAAAAAATATCCTCAGGTGAGGATTAACAGTAACAAAAAAACTGAGGCTTAAAAAAAAACCCTACAGCCCTGACCGGTATGGTATGGCTCAGTGGATAGAGCATCGGCCTGTGGACTAAAAGGTCCCAGGTTTGATTCCGGTCAAGGGCATACACCTTGGTTGTGGGTACATCCCCAGTAGGAGGTGTGCAGGAGGCAGCTGATCGATGTTTCTCTCTCCCTTCCTCTCTGTAAAAAATCAATAAAATATATTTTAAAGAAACAAACCCTACAGATAAGCATATTCTAAAAGGATAAAGAGTAAAGGGCCAAAATATCCTGAAGAAGAACCTGGTAGCAATCTGCTCTATTAAGAATTCTAAACTATAGTAATTAAGGCAGTAAAGTATTAGCTCAGGTACAGACAATATAATAAAATGGAGAACAGAGAAACAGACCCTGGTATACATGGAAACCTGACAGATAATGGCTATTGTTGCAGGGCAGTGGGGAAATGATAAAAATTTTTAAAATGATCTGGAATATTGATTTAAAAAACTGAAAAATCCGGTTGTCACAGCTCAGTGGTTAAGCATAGCCTTATGCACCAGGAGGCCATAGTTCAATTCTTGGACAGGGCACATGCCTGGGTTGTGGGCTTATCCCTGGTGTGGAGCCTGAGGGAGGCAGCTGACTGATGGGTCTCTCTTATCATTGCTGTTTCTATCTTTCTGAAATCAATAAAAATGTATTTAAGTAAACAAACAAATAAAAATTGATCTCTGTAAAGATCCACAAAAACCAAATCTAGATAGTTCAAAGGTTTATACTTTTTAAAATATATATATATATTATTATTATTATTAATTTTTTACAGAGAGGAAGGGAGAGGGATAGAGAGAAACATTGATCAGCTGCCTCCTGTACACCCCCCACTGGGGATGTACCTGCAACAAAGGAACATGGCCCTTGACCGGAATCGAACCCAGGACCCTTCAGTCCACAGGCTGACTGACGCTCCATCCACTGAGCCAAATTGGTCAGGGCAAAGGTTTATACTTTTAGAAGAGTCTAAGAAAATATCTTTGCTCCCTAATTTGGCAACAAATTCTTAAAACACAAAAAGCTCAACCATAAAGCAAAGAAATTCAACAACAATTCATCAATGGATACCACTGAAAGGGTGAAAAGGCAAATCATAACCTGGAAAATTATATTTAACTAGTGCTCCAGTGCACATTGACAGGTAATTAATTAGAATGTGGCTGGTAGGGTGGGACTGGACAAGATGGGCTGGACACACCCTGGAGCCGACCTTCGTCAGTTCCTCCCAGGCTGGCCTGCAGGGGTTGGGCCAAAACCAGCTCTCCAACATCCCCAGAGGTCCCAGATTGCAAGAGGGTGGTTCTCAGGTGACACACCCCGGAATTGGGCTCCCTCCTCTCTGGTCCAAGGGGGCATCACCAGAGAACTGCTGCTGCTGTCACCAAAGCTCAGCAGCTCCTGCGTTGAGGGTCTGCCTCCTGATGGTCATTGCGTGTCATAGCTACCAGTCAGACAGACGGTTGCTTAGCCTTTATATATATGGATAACATATAACTTACATAGGATTAGTATGCAGACTGTTAGAAATGTTTATCAATAAATAAAAAACAACTTAATAGAAGAAAGGATTCAAGAATGTCACAGAAAACATAAACTATGCTAAATTAACATATGAAAAGACAATTTCCTCAATGACCTGGGAAATGCAAATTAAAACCACAATGAGATGATACCATTTTGCACCTCCCAATTTAGCAAAAATTAAAGTCCTGTAGTAACAGGGATTTGCTAGATGTTCAACAATGGGAACATTTATGTTCTGTAGGTGAAAATGAACATAAAAAAAACTTTGGAAAGTAATCTGTCAAGTGTAGTTAAGTCAAACATGGGAATGCCCTGCAATCCAGCAATTTTACCCCTAAGTATACATCTCACTGTAAACTTTAAATCTCTGCCCAGAACCCCCACCACTAGGTGTACATCCTGACCCAATACCTCAGACATATTGCAGGTTTCATTCCAGACCTCAATAATAAATGTCACAATGAAGAGAGTCGCATGCATTTTTTGGTTTTCCAGCGCATAGAAAGGTTATGTTTACACTATATTATAGTCTATTAAGTGTCCAATAGCATGATGTCTAAAAAATATGATGTACATATTAAATTTAAAAATATTTTATTGCTAAAAAATGCTATCATTTGAGCCTTCATCGAGTCATAATCTTTTTGCTGGCGGAGGACCCTGCCATGGTGTTGATGGCTGTGGCTGGTCAGGGTGGTAGTGCTTGCAGGTTGGGGTGGCTATGGCAGTTTATTAGAAGACAATGGTGCCTGCTGTATGGACTGACTCTTCCTTTCACCAGATTTCTCTTTGGTAAACAATGCTGTCTGACAGCATTTTACTTACAGGCCTTCTTTCAAAACTGAAACCTTGTTGCTGCTTTATCAACTAAGTTTATGTATATTTCAAATTATTTGTTGCCATTTCAACAATTTTCATAGCATCTTCACCAGGAGTAGATTTCATCTTAAGAAACCACTTTCTTTGTTCATCAATAAGCAACTCCGTACCTGTTCAATTTTTATCATGAGGTTGCAGCAATTCAGTCACATCCTCAGGCTCCACTTCTAATTCTAGTTCTCCTGCTATTTCTACCACACAAGCAGTTACTTCTTCCAGTGAAATCATCCATGAGGTTGGAATCAACTTGTTCCAAACTCCTGTTAATGCTGATATTCTGACCTCTTCCCATGAATCACGTATTTTCTTAATGGCATCTAGAATGGTGAATCCTTTCCGGAAGGTTTCCAACTTATTTGCCCACATTCATCAGAAGCCTTATTATCGATGGCAGATACAGTCTTCCAAAATTTATCTGTTACTCAGTTGGCATGGCTCTGTGGTTGAGCATTGATCTGTGAACCAGGAGGTCATGGTTCAATTCCCAGTCAGGGCACATGCCTGGGTTGCAGGATTGATCCCTAGTGTGGGGCATGAGGCAGCTAATTGATGATTCTCTCTCATCATTGATGTTTCTCCCTCTTCCTTCCTCTCTGAAATCAATAAAAATATATTTGTAAAAATTTTTATTTCTTAAAGTATAAGACTTGAAAGTCAAAACTACTCCTTGATCTATGGGCTGCAGAATGGATGCTGTGTTAGCATGCGTGAAAACATTAATCTTGCTGGACATCTCCATCAGAGCTCTGGGGTGACCAGGTGTACTGTCAATGAGCAGTGGTATTTTGAAAGGAATCTTTTTTCCTTAGCAGTAGTTATCAACAGTGGGCTTAAAATATTCAATAAACCATGTTGTCAACAGGTGTGCTGTCATCCAGACTTTGTTGTTCCATTTATAGAGCACGCAATTCTTAAGCACCCTAGGAACTGTGAAATGGTAAGGAAGCACTGGCTTAAACTTAAAGTAGCTAGCTGCATTAGTCCCTAACAGGAGAGTTAGCCTATTCTTTGAAGCTTTGAAGCCAGGCAATGTCTTCTCACTACTATGAAAGTCCTAAGATGGCATCTTCTTCCAATATAAAGACTGTCTCATTTACACTGAAGATATGTTGTTTAGCATATGTTGCTACCTTCATTAATTTTCAGGAGCTTCCACATCAGTACTTCTGTTTCACCTTGCAGTTTGTTATGGAGACACCTCCTTCTCATGAACCAATCGCAGCTAGATTACAACTTTTCTTCTGCAGCTTACTCACCTCTTTCAAGCTCTCATAGAAGTGAAGAGAGTTAGGGCCTTGCTCTGGATTAGGCTTTGGCTTAAGGAAATGCTGTGGCTAGTTTGATCTATCCAGACCACTAAAACTTTCTCCATATCAGCAATAAGACTGTTCTGCTTTCTTATCATTCATATCTACACTGGAATTGCACTTTTAATTTCCTTCAAGAACTTGGCTAACTGTTTGGTGCAAGAGGCCTAGCTTTTTCCTATCTCAGCCTTCTCCACTAAACTTAGTCATTTCTAGCTTTTGATTTCAAGTAACAGATATGCAACTCTTCCTTTCATTTGAACACTTAGAGGCCATTGTAAAGTTATTAATTGACCTGATTTTAATATTGTTGTCTCAGGAAATGGGGAGTCCCAAGGAGAGGGAGAGAGATGGGGAAATGACCAGTCATTGGATCAGTTAAAACACATACAACATTTATCTATTAAGTTTAACATCTTACATAGATGCGGTTTGTAGTCCCTGAAACAATTACATTAGTAACATCAAAGATCACCAATCACAAATTACTATAACAAATCTAAACTAATAAAGGTGTAATATTGAAATTAATGTCTCTTCAGGATGGGTAAGCCACGCCCACCAGCCAATCAGAGCGACTGTATGCAAATTAGCCCAGCCAACATGGAGGCCGCCATTCACGGACCCGAGTAAACAGCAGCTTCCATTGCAGCAGGAGTGAAACTGAAACTGCGGCCCTTGGCAGGCCTGCTCGGCTTATCCTGGCTCCAGGCAAAACATATTTGCAACAAAGTCTCAATCATGTAAGACTCAGGAGCTGAAACAAACAGCAGGCTGGGCCCACTACTATAGTTACATGCCTAGGAAACGGCTTAAAGGAACAGTATATCAATTATAGAAACCACGAGCTGAAGCAGAAACGAGGCTTTGTTACTTGCCTGGCCTCGGCTTAAAGGAACAGTGCATCAATTATAGAAGATAAACAAACCCCAGAAACCTGCTTCCAGCCAGCCTTGCAGGGACATAGGGTCAATGGGAGCTGTAAGCAGCCTTAAAGCTTGAAAACGCCCCTCAGACCATCACCCACACTGGCCACACCCCAATGGGGTGAGGGACGCCACTGGGGGGCTTGGCCAGCCTGCAAACAGCCATCAGTCCCTCACCCAGGATGGCCAGGTACATCAGTAGGGACCCAAAACCTGAAGGGACTGTGGGCAGCCTTAAAGTCTGAAAATAACCCACAGACCTGCACCCAGGCTGGCCACACCCCACTGGGGTGAGGGTCCCTACTGGGAGGCTTGGCCAGCCTGCAAACAGCCATCGGCCCCTCACCCAGGATGGCCAGGTACCCCAGTAGAGACCCAAAACCTAAAGGGACTGTGGGCAGCGTGAAAGTCTGAAAACGCCCCTCAGCCTGTCACTCAGGCTGGCCATACCCCATTGGGGTGAGGGATCCCACTGGGGGGCTTGGCCAGCCTGCAAACAGCCATCAGCCCCTCACCCGGGCTGGCCAGGCACGCCAGCAGGTGGACATCCCCAGAGGGGTCCCAGACTGCCAGAGGGCACAGGTCAGGCTGAGGGACCTCCCAAATGCACAAATTTTTGTGCACCGGGCCCCTAGTATAATAATAAAGAGCTTTGAAATATTGTGAGAATTACCAAAACGTAACACATAGACATGAAATGAGCAAATGTTGAAAAAATGGTGCTGATAGAGTGGCTCAATGCAAGGTTTGCCACAAACCTTCAATTTATTTATTTTATTTTAGAGGAAGAGAACAAGAGAGAATGGGAGAGAGGGAGAAGGAGAGAAGGGGGGTAGGAAGAGAGAAGGGGGGGGAGAGAGAGAGAGAGAGAGAGAGAGAGAGAGAGAGAGAGAGAGAGAGAGAGAAGAGCACACAAACCTTCAATTTCTAAATAAAAATCCAAAAACAAAGTATCTGGGAAACACAATAAAAAGGTATGCCTGTACACACATCACTGAAAGAAAAGTTTCATGAAACAACTCTTTCACTGTGTGCAATCGTAATGAGGCTGAGAAACGGGGCTAGACTCCTATTTGCCAAAGAGATGTCCAACACGCTGACTGCTGAGTGCTGCCTCAGGTGCTTCTGAGGGCACTGTAGAACACAAGATAAAAAACAGCATTACTACTGCCCTCAAAGTCAGAAAACCTCTCAACTCCAAAACACAGCTGGATCCAAGGCGCTGTAGGCTATGTCACAATTCTTCTAATAGCAGGTCTTTCTCAAATATTGTAGACTTTATTCATGTTGGGGAGCCATGACTACAACCCAAGTCTCTGAAAATGAAGAGTACAGAAAAGCACTGGACATAACAAGTTTGTTGAGCAACAACTTTAGTTTTATTATAGTTTAAAATAAACTAGTCTTTCTAATAGTGCCTGTATACCACCACCAATTGTTTTCTTGGATGTTTCTTGTTCTCACCATAAAGGAAAAATCAACATATTATACTTTAATTAAAAAGATATCAAATGGGTAACAAAATAATAACAGACTCTTGAAGCCACAGTACTATTTACCTTTCTCTGTGCTTGAAAATATAGAGATGATTTTATTTCTGGGCTTTTTTTCCTCTGGAACAGAGGGCAAAGGTTTCAAACTGTGATTAGCTGACAAAGGGTCTTTGCCTCCAGTGCTGAAAATGGTACTGCTCATTCTTACAGGAGGCGCCGGAGGCTTGTCTTCCAGTTCTCCGTTATCAGACATGATTCAGAATTACGGTATGTCCTGAAACAGATAGGAAAATACTTAGAGTTAATAAACAAGGTGAAAAACGGTAGGGACAAGCACAATACAGTAACTAACCCCTCCTCAATTTCAAGTTAGAAAATATTACTCATTTAGAGTGAAATCTGTGAGATCTACAAAACTCAGTGAGTAAGAGGTTAAATTGGTGTCTATAAATATGGCAATCTCCCCTAACAAAGTTAGTAAGTGGTTAGCTGAGGAAATGTCTGAAAAGCTGTGTCAGGTTTAGAGGATTATGGTAGTTTTGGGAAAGTATAATGATACTAACATATCAAAAGATTCATCTAATCATTTGATTCTAAGAGTAAATGTTTCAATAAAAAGTCAGACAATACGGACCTTTAAAAAAAGAGAATTCCAAGGAGAAAGACTTATATCCTAACCAATCAAAGGAAATTTCTCTGATATGTCTCTCCATTCCTACAGCAGAGATATGACACTTGCTATTAAATGCACCAACAAACCCCCTACCCTGGGATCTGATTCCATGCTCACCTGCCTTGTGACTACAACTTATCCTTCGAATAAACTTTCCTAAAAGATGAAAATGTACTCTGATGCAATATTTGGTGTCTCTAAAAATGTGACATTCTAATTGCACACGGTAGTCCCTTGTGAGTTTGGAGGCAGGGCCATAGAACTTGATCCATTTGGCAACACTGACAAAAGTAAATCCATAGCTTGACTAAAAAAAAGAGTATGGCTACATCCCAAGGTTCTACCAGCCTGTGATTCCCTTTCCAGGCAGTCAAGTAACCCCTCTTATCCATGTGGCTAATTCAGTGGAAACTTCAAGCTTGTTACATATACATACATATTTTATCTTTTAAAAAGTAGATTACACACATTTAAAATCAGCAGTTCAGGGGAGGGGATGCCTAATTTACAAATGAATTCTGATACAAAACTACACATTCTAGGAAAAACCTATTTCTCCACTAAAGCTTTTGATTGGTAATTAGATCCTGATTTATTATAAAGTTACTAATACATATAAGTGAACAAAACTTTGTATGTGTATAATGAAAAGAATGCCAACTCTATTTACTTAAAATTAAAAAGAAAATTACTTAGTTTAAATGCTACTACCTGAAGAAAAATAGGTATAATTTGGGCAGAATGGAGGGATGAAGAGATTATTATACTCAATTCTACTCCAAATCTTACACCCTTTGTTTCCTTGATAGGAGTATGTTACTAGCACTACCTGTATTTTGTCTGCTATAATGACAGTTATTTTTCAGCCTATAAAAGAAGGAGAATGAGAGAAGGTAAAGAGGGGTAAAAGAAACATTTCTGGGAATAACTGAGAGAAGGGCTGAGAGAAGGGAATAAAAAATGATTTATATTTATGTGAGAAAAACTGCCTGAAGTGAAATTAAACTACTGGTGATCAAAGGCAGAAATGAGGATGAGATCAAAGAAGGTAGTTCAGGGGACATATAGTGAGATGATTCATCCAAACCAGCTGGTCACATCATGTGGGGTTTGTTCTGAGATGGGATATGAGCAGGATATGATCGGCTGTTTTTAAGTGTGGGCTGTTAGGTGTGCCCTGCCAGAAGGCACTTATCTACTGCTACAAATGGAAGAAAGATAAGACTTAGTAATAATATTTTGAGGACTATTTGATAAACCAAGACAGATGTTTATTGCTTATGGGACAAGATATTAAGGTAAAAGAGATTAACCCTAGAGCAACTCACTTTCATCTTAATCACCAGTGACAGCAGAAACAGCTGGATCAAATTTTGGTTACACTTTTACCAAATGCATTTTGGTTAAGCTGTGACCAAAATCATCTATATTAATACATATTAAATTTAAAAATCAGAGTGGAAAACCATCTGAGTGTAAGGGTGCTCTCTACTCCTAGGTTCTTGTCACACTTTCCAGAAAAAATTCAGATGAGTGACAGAAAGCAGTGTTGAAGCAAAGCAAGCAAATTTATTAAGAATATACTTGGCATAAAGCACAAATAGGCAACTCAGCTAGTCTGAGTGCCCCACCTGGTGGGAGTTCAAGGGTTTTACACTTTTTCCACTATAGGTTTCAAGGTTCCCTGCGGGAAAGACTAGATTTGAAGTTCCCCCCTTTTACAATGTTGGGCTTTTTCCAGAATTTATGAGAACGTCTGCCAATTTTATCTTGTCCCAAGACAGCTGATGACTTTTTTTAAAAATCTTTATTGTTGAGATTATTATACATGTGTCATTCCTCCCCCCATGTCTCCTCCACCCAGTTCCCAACCGGGCCCCAGGCCTTCACCACCCTATTGTCTGTGTCCATAGGTAATGCATATATGCATACAGATCTTTGTTTAATCTCTTCCTGCCCTCCACCCCCCTTTCCTCTGAGAATCATCAGTCTATTCCATTTCCATGCCTCTGATTCTATTTTATTCATCAGATTTTGTTCATTAGATTTCTTGTTTCTTTATTTTGATTTTTAGATTCAATTGTTGATAGGTATATACTTGTTGCCATTTTGTTGTTCATACTTTTTATCTTTTTCTTTTTCTTCTCCCTGTTCCTAAAGAATACCTTTCACTCTGACCGGTTTGCCTCAGTGGATAGAGCGTTGGCCTGCAGACTGAAAGGTCCTAGGTTTGATTCCGGTCAAGGGCATGTACCTTGGTTGCGGGCACATCCCCAGTAGGAGGTGTGCAGGAGGCAGCTGATTGATGTTTCTCTCTCATTGATGTTTCTAACTCTCTATCCCTCTCCCTCTCTGTAAAAAAAAAAAAAAAAATCAATAAAAAATATTTTAAAAAAAAGAATACCTTTCAACCTTTCATATAATACTGGTTTGGTGGTGGTGAACTCCTTTAGCTTTTTCTTGTTTGTGAAGCTCTTTATCTGACCTTCAATTCTAAATGATAGCTTTGCTGGGTAGAGTAATCTTGGTTGTGGTCCTTGCTATTCATCACTTTGAATATTTCTTGCCACTCCTTTCTGGCCTACAAAGTTACTGTTGAGAAATCAGCTGACAGTCATATGGGCACTCCCTTGCAGGTAATTGCTTTTCTCTTGCTGCTTTTAAGATTTTTTCTTTGTCTTTGCCCCTTGGCATTTTAATTATAACGTCTTGGTATGGTCCTGTTTGGGTTCCTCTGGTTTGGGGCTCTCTGTGCTTCCTGGACTTGTAAGTCTATTTCTTTCACTAAGTAAGGGAAGTTTTCTGTCATTATTTTTTCAAAGAGGTTTTCAATGTCTTGCTCTCTCTTTTTTCCTTCTGGCACCCCCATAATGCGAATGTCAGTATAGTTGAAGTTGTCCCAGAGGCTCCTTGCACTATCTTTATATTTTTGGATTGTTTTTTATTTTCGCTCTACTGGTTGGGTGTTTTTTGCTTCCTCATATTTCAAGTTGATTTGACTCTCGGAATTCTCTACTCTACTGCTGAATCCCTGTATATTATTCTTCATTTCAGTCTGTGTATGCTTAATTTCAGGCTGTCCCTTTTCCATTTTTTTTTTTTGGAGGTTTCTATAAGATTCTTGAGTAACCTTATAAGTGGTTTTGAACTCCATAGCCAGTAGTTTGTTTTCTTCCATTTCTTTCATTTGTGACATGTTTCTTTGTCTCTGCATTTTGGCTGCTTCCCTGTGTTTATTTCTATACACAGGGAAGAGCTGCTATGTCTCCTTGAGTTGAAAGAGTGGCCTTGTGTGGTAGGTATTCTATAGGGCCCATGGCTCAGTCTCCCCAATTACTCTAGGTGCACCTCTTTGTGGGCTGTGAGCAGTCTTCTTATAGTTGAGACTTGATTGCTGCTGGTGTCACTGGGAGGAATTGACTTCCAGGCAAATTGGCTGTGGGGACCAGCTGCATCTACAGTGGGAGAGCTGCTGTGTAGGAGACACCCCTATGGAGCAGGACTTGCTTCAGTGGGGCTTTGGTGCTCATTGAGTCTGCCTCTTGACTGTGTTGCATATGGATGTGTAGAGTCATAATCCGGTATGGTCTGACACTGACCACTGGCTATTGGGTCTCCAGGGAGGTGCAAAGTCAGCCACTGCCTGGGGCCACCCAGCAGGAGCTACAGAGAGAAAGGTGCAGAACCCTCCTCTTTTGTAAAAAATATTTTTTATTGATTTCAGAGAGGAAAGGGGAGGGAGAGACAGAAACATCAATGATGAGAATCATTTACTGGCTGCCTCTTGCACATCCCCTACTGGGGATCGAGCCCACAACCCAGGCATGTGCCCTTGACTGGAATCAAACTTGGGACCCTTTAGTCCACAGGCCAACACTTTACCCACTGAGCCAAATCAGCTAGGGCCAGATTCTTCCTTTTTATATTGGGTTTGGAAGTGCCCAGATGAGGCACTGGTGTCTCAGTATAAAGCAAGGCAGGCTGGTGTCAGGTCTTGGGCCTTTCATTGATAGGTATGGGGCTCCCTGACCTAGGTGCAGCTTGTTTGAAAGATTTTAGCCTGAGCAAGGACAGGCCATTCATATGCAAAAGCCACTGCACACAGCTTAGGTGGGGTTGTAACTTGGATGAGGTGGGCTCTTAGGGAATCATTAGAGTGGAGCGAACAGAAATGGCTGCCAATCAGCTCTGCACAGGGAGGTCCCAGCATAAGAACAATGATCCCTGCAAGGACCTCTGTCTAGGAGAAAACTGCCCCCAAGTTCCTTCCCCAATGCCAGACAATCCAGTTCCTCCTCGTGTGTGTTCCCCAGAGACTCGCCCTTGTGCTGGAGCTCAGAGGAAGCAGGACATTATAAGTTTAGCTTGTGGTGGTGGCCTTTTAAGTGGAACAGCTGAGTCTCCAGCAGTCTGTGTATCACTGGGCCCCCATCCGCACTGGTTTTGACAGCCGTAGTTCTTATTGCCCGTAGGGATTTTTTTTTTTTTTTTTTTTTTTTGAGTAGAGACTTCTTTTTCCAGCTCTGGGACCCTGGGCTGGGGGTCTGGTGTGGGGCTGGGATCCCTTGCTCCTTCTGGTGGCCTCTAAAGAGACTAAAAAGCAGCCATTCCATGCCTCCGCACCTACCAGTCTCAGTGTGCTTTCTTCTTTACTTCTCTAGTTGTAGGATTTCCATTTAGCCAGCTTTCCAGTGGTTCTGTATGATGATTGTTCTGTATTTTAGTTGTAATTCTGATGTGGTTGTAGGATACAGCGAGTATAGGCATTTATCTATGCCACCATCTTCCTTTCTTCCAAGACTACTGACTTCTTTGTTCAGTGGGTGAGATGACCCCTGGCCCTTTTTTCCTTTTCCTCCTCCTGCCCTAGTAGCTATCTTTCCTACTAGATCAACCCCTCAAGTGATATCATCCAATGCTTTTGAGGTTTTTGTTATTTGGCCCCCAAGCTGCATTTGCCTTTGGATTTAGCTGGCATAAATGGTATTAATTGGGTTTTTGATCTCTATTTTCCCAGGCCAGGTGATTTAAGCTATATATTCTCTGGTTAGGTAAGAAAGGTATAAACCATTTGCTCTCAAATGTCCTTAGTTGGGGAAGATAAGGGCTTGCAATTCACAAGCTGGCTGCCACTGCCCAAACAGTTGAGCCTGATTTAATTTTCCTGTATTGCCTGGCTGATGTGGTCCAGTGGTTAGAGTGTCAGCCCAGGCACCAAAAGATAGTGGGTTTGATTCCTAGTCAAGGGTATGTACCTGGGGAGCAGGGCACATGCAGGAGGCAGTCAGTCAATGTGTCTCTCTCACATAAATGTTTCCTTCCCTTCCTCCCTCCCTCCCTCCCTCCCCATCTTTCTCCTCCTCCCAATCCACTCTCTCTAAAAAAACACACACAAAAAAAACAACAAACTATGGAAAAAATATTCTTAGGTATTATCAAACAAAAAACCCTAATGTATTGTCTCAGTTTTCCCATTCCACTTGCCCAGGAATCTTCTTAACTTCCTACTGTCCTGCCACAAGACTAATATAACAAAATTTAAAAATACATTTGCATGATATAGAAGGAAATGCACCAAAATATTAACAATCATTATTAGTGGCTAGTAATTAGTTCAAAAAATCAGTATAAAATTGCCAGGGTACAGTAGTTATTTGGTGTAAACCGACTATAAATTCCATCCTTAAGGCTGGCTCATAGATGGAATATGACTAGAAACTGCCAAAGCACCTTCAGCTGCATGTTGTCCAGTATTGTGGCTCAGAGCATGAGTTGTGAATTCAGATTTTGTTTGGAATCCTAGTTCTACCATTTACTTAAGTGGGCAATTTACTTAACAGTGCCTCAGGGCTCCTTGGAGAAATAGATGGCTCTGGCCTAGGATAGGAAAAATAAAAGATGAACCTATAACCACGATTTTCAACCTTTTTCTCCTCATTGCATACATAAAACAAACTAATTACTAAAATTCTGTGGCACACCAAAAATATATGTTTTTTGGCCTAAATGACAAACAACAACAAAAAAGGCATAATTGATTCATTCACACTAGACACGTTTCTCATGTCACTGACAGTCACTGTTTGGGTTTGTCTGATGTTTTTCCCATAATTAGATTGGGTTACAAGTTTGGGGGAAGAATACCACAAAGTCCCTGACCGGTTTGGCTCAGTAGATAGAGCATCGGCCTGTGGACTGAAGGGTCACAGGTTCAATTCCGGTCAAGGGCATGTATCTTGGTTGCGGGCACATCCCCAGTGAGGGGTGTGTAGGAGGCAGTTGAATCGATGTTTCTCTCTGATCGATGTTTCTAACTATCTCTCTTCCTCTCCCTTCCTTTCTGTAAAAAATCAATAAAATATATTTTTTAAAAAAAGAATACCACAAAGGTGAAGGCTGTTGTCATTTTCATTTATTTGACAATCTTAGGAAAAAGAGGTCAGTGTTCCTGACTAAATAGGTATTGCATGTTTTAAAAATTCTTGTGGCACACCAGTTGCAACAAAATTAATGAAACAGTATTAGACTATAACTCAAAGTAGAAAATATATAAAATTTATATTGATATAAATAAATAAATAAATAAATAAATAAATAAATAAAATGGGGGATCAAATCTTCCTTACCAAAGATTTCCAAATGATATATGCAGATACACCCCCCTCTAAGAGTTAAAGTTTAACTTTCCTCCCCACTTCATTGTAGGCTAGACTTGGTGACTCATTTCCAAAAAATATGGAAAGGGAAAAGTAACTTTGCAATGGAAAAATCTGATAAACACTGGGTTGACATAAGAAACATCCAAACCTGTAGAGAATGTTTACAATAATTAAGCCAAAAGGAGAACACCCTTGGAAGCGGGATCTCAACAGACTGAGATAAATGTTGCTGGTAACAACTTGCAATTTCCTTCATTCATTTGAGATTAAGGAGGAAACAAAGATTAAATAAAGGTGGGAAGAAGCAATTTGGGGATGTGATTACAGGACAGTTAATATTATGTGCTCTCTTGGGGGTACAGCCTGCTTAAGGCAAAGATAAAGCTTTTACTAAAAAAGTTATATGCCTGGGGCATGACTACCCATCATGACCTGCCCAGTTAGGAATTTATGATCAGATCACCCTATGAGGTTAGTTTCCAAATAACACCTTTTTTCATCACAACTGCATTAATTAAGTAATCAAGGTGATTAACACCCTAAATTCTAATGTGATGAGAAGCATAATTTACCTCTGTGGTATTCTTCCCCCAAACCCCTAACCCAATCTAATTAAGGGAAAAATATCAGACAAACCAAAAGAGAGGGACATTCTACAAAGTTCCTCACCAGTTTCCTAAAAACTACCAAGGACATGAGAAACAAACAAACAAAAAAAGACTGAGAAACTGTTACAAAGTAGGAGTCTAGGAAGACACAACAATGTGCTGGTATCCTGGAACAGAAAAAAAGACATTAGTGGAAAAACTGGTGAAATCCAAATAAAATCTAGTAATGTACCAATGTTGACTTCTTCTTTTTTTAGAGAGAGAGAGTGGAAGGGAGAGATAGAGAGAAACATCGATGTGTGAGAGAGACACATTGATTGGTTGGTTGCCTCCTCCTGCATGCACTCTGACCGGGGTGGGGGTGGGGGCACATACAAAACGGCAACCCAGGTACATACTCTTGACCAGGAATCAAACCCTTGACCCTTTGGTCCACAGGCCGACACTCTAACCACTTAGCACGCCATCCAGGGCCAATGTTGGCTTCTTTGCTTTGACATATATTTTATGGTTTATGTGATGCTAACATTAGGGGAAGATGGGTTACAGCTATATAGGAAATCTACTATCTTTGCAACTTCTTTGTACATCTAAAATTACTCAAAAATTAAAAGTATATTAAAAAACGAGTTACTAAGTTCCTCAAAAAGTTATTTCACTCCCAGTATATACCTAAGAGAGCTAAAAGCATATGTCCACACAAAATGTTCATAGCAGCATTATTCTTAACAGCCAAAGGATGGAATCAACCAAAATATACACTAGTAGGTGAACAGATAGACAAAGCATGGTGTATTCATATAATGGAATATTGTTCCGCCATAAAAAGAAATGAAGTACTGATACATGCAACAGCATGATGAATCTTGTAAACATAAGTGAAAAAAGGAGCATATATTATATGATTCCATTTATATGAAAGTAGTGGTCTGGTGCATGAAATTTGTGCATGGGGGGTGGAGGGGTTGATGCCCCTCATCCTGGCCTGCACCCTCTGCAATCTGGGACCCCTTGGAGGATGTTGGACTGCTGGTTTAGGCCTGATCACACACACCCCTCTCACAATCCAGGACCACTGGCTCCTAACCACTCGCCTGCCTGATAGCCCCTAACCGCTTCTGTCTGCTAGCCCGATCGCCCCCTAAATGCTCCCCTACCTGCCTGATTGTCCCCAACTACCCTCTCACGCTGGCCTGATTGCTCCCAACTACCCTCCCCTGCCAGCCTGATTGCCCACAACTGCCCTCCCCTACTGCGACCCGCCTCCTCCACTAGGCCCAACCGCCACTGTGCATGCGGCCATATTGTGGTGGTCATCTTGTGATGGCATTGCAGGCGAGGGCCACCTAGGCTTTTGTTAGTATAGATATCCAGAACAAGCAAATTCACAGAGAAAGAAAGTAGACTGATGGGAAAGAAAGTAGACTGATGGCTGCTAGTCTACTACTTGGGGGTGAGGGAATGGGAAGTGACAGCTAATGGGTATGAAGTTTCTTTTGGGTGAAGGAAAATGTTATGCAATTAAACATGGGTAATGGTTGCACAATCTTGTAAATACATTAAAACCACTCACTGAATTGTACACTTTAAAATGGTAAATTTCAGTTATGTAAATTATCTCAATTTAAATAAATTAATATTTACTGCATAAAGATTAAAAGAGTTAAATATTGAAAGTTCTACTTCTCCTCTCATGCTTACTATTATTTGTAAGATCCTATGCTAGAAGTTGGAGAACATAAAAGAGTTCATAACCTAAGGACAGAAAAGACCAACACAAACTCATTTTAAGTTAGGTCATATGTATGCCCTTTATCAATATCTGTTTTCAACACATGCATATTAAAAGCCACTTAGTTTCTTCAAAGTAGCAGTTCTTAAAACATTTTGGCTTCAAGACCCCTTTAGAATTCTTTAAAATATTTGAGAATCTCAAATAATTTTTGTTTATGTGGGTTACATCTGTCTATATTTATCACATGAGCAATTAAAACAAGTTAAATATTTCATTAAAAATAAACCTATTACATGCTAATATGACACTTTTATAAAAAATAATAAAACAAAATAAATTTGAGAAGAGTAGAATTATTTTACATTTCTGCAAATCTGGCTTATAATCTGCTTCTGCATTCAATTTATTGTGTTAATTATGGAATCTGAAACCACAGTAATAATGTTGTAGTATTACATTAAATCCACTTGATTTCTCTTACAAACCTAATGAATCTTTTACTCCTGTATGAATTTTATGATGAGAAATTATTTGGAAAATATTGGTTCACTGAATTATGAATACATTCTATATATGTACATATATCATTATACAATAAAAATAAAATCACATTAATTAGTATCACCATTGATATAATCAGAAAAATATTAAGTATTGGGAAACTGTCCAACTCAACCAAGTAGATATAAGTTTTCTAAAATTCTAATTTTCACTTAAAGGTTAAATCACTTCATTCATTTTCAAGAAAATATCTGCCAAATACCCAAGTCAAAACAACCAGAGTTTGTGGGCCAGTTATTCTTTCAAATAAATATAGTTTTCCATGAAGGGATAGTTTAATTCAATCACATAAGTGATTTTCTGCAAGACAACCCAACATGTTTCATAGATGCCTTTTTATTACTTCCCAATTTGCTACATAAATACTTTTCCTGTTTAAGGTGACCAGACATCCCCGATTTTTAACAATTTGTCCCGCGTCCCGTGGCATTTTAAAAAAGTCCCGATTTTTGGAAAGAGACATATGTACTACTCTTTGTAATATTTTAAGAAATAATAATAATAATAATAATAATAATAATAATAATAAACCTGGTCAATGGTGTCCCGCTTTACCAATGTTAAAATCTGGTCACTTTATCCTTGTTTCATCAAGAACATCCTTAAGTGAACCTGGTTTAAAAATACAAAACACTACAACCCCATAGCCAATGCCTTGTGGGTAAAACTTCCTATACTTTAACAAAAAATGAAGGCATTGGCTGTGGTGTCAAGTACAGGAAGTTTTACCCACCACTGCTTTCGCCCATCAATGCAAATAGTGTAAAAGGCAAAGAATGTATTAGTATTACTATGAAAATGGGTTTTGACCAAATAGACCCCAAGGGTACCACAGACTATACTTTGAGAATTGCTGCTGTAAAGTATACCCCAGCTCGATACCTCACCCTTATACCCCCAATTCTTTCCTTTCTTTTAATTTTTATTTATTGAAGAGAGAGGAGTGAGGAAGGGAGGGAAACGAGAAGAAGGGAGGGAGGGAGGGAGAGAGACATTGATTTGTTGTTCCACTTATGCTAAGCATGCATTCATTGGTTGCTTTTTCTATGAGCCCTCACTGGGGATTAAACCTGTAACCTTGGTGTTATCAGGGTAACACTCTAACCAACCAAGTTACCCAGCCAGGGCCCTAAAGAGTTTCTATGCATTCAGTTTTTGTTTACAGAAAGAAGTCAGAATTGGTCAAACACACAGCTATCAATAACCAACAGACTGAGTACTAAAGTCTGGCAGTTAAGGCCATTTACTATTGAATCAATCTGATCTCATTTGAATGTAACATATAAATCCTATACTTCATGTTCCCCAAATATACCAAAGATCTACCTGGCCTAAATCACCCTTGTGAATAGATTTCCATTCTCGAATTTTCTTCATTCTTTTCTTTATCCAACCAAACCTTTCAATGCTCAGTAAAAATTATTTCTTATGTAAGGCCATTTCTGTCTATCTGTATCTTCTAAAATGACCCCTCACATCTTCTGAATGCAAACTGTACAGGAAAGTAAATTCAGGGGCTATTCAAGTTGGAAAATATTAGAATTGATTGGCCCATCTTCCTTATATTATACTAGAGGTCCGATGCACAAAATTCGTGCACGAGGGGGGGGGGAGGGGGGGTCCCTCAGCTCAGCCTGCACCCTCTCCAATCTGGGACCCCTCGGGGAATGTCTGACTGCTGATTTAGGCAAAATCTTTGTGGGACAACCGGAAGATGGGCAACCCTCTCACAATCTGGGACTGCTGGTTTCCAATCACTCGCCTGCCTGCCTGTTTGCCCCTAACCACTTCTGCCTGCCAGCCTAATCATCCCCTAACAACTCCCCTGCTGGCCTGACTGACACCTAACTGCTCTGCTGCTGGCCCGATTGCCCCCAATTGCCCCCACCTGCTGGCCTGGTCACCCCCAACTGCCCTCCCCTGAGGCCTGGTCACCCCCAAATGCTCTCCCCTGCAGGCCTGGTCACCCCCAACTGCCCTCCCCTGACAGCCCAATCGTCCCTAACCGCCCTCCCCTGCTGGCCTGTTCACCTCCAACTGCCCTACCCTGCCAGCCATCTTGTGACGACATGGGGGAGGCCATCTTGTGCAAGGGCATGACAGTCAATTTGCATATTACATAGGATGTAAAGGAACTGATGAACCAAAAAATGATTTGCCTAAAGTCACACAAATCTAATTACTAACAAAACTAAGACTGGAATTCAAGTTTACTAACAACTCATTCTTATTATGTTAATACTAGGGGCCCAGTGCACAAAAATTTGTGCACTCGGGGGAGTCCCTCAGCCCGGCCTGTCCCCTCTCGCAGTCTGGGACCCCTAGGAGAATGTCCACCTGCTGGCGTGCCTGGCCAGCCTAGGTAAGGGGCTGATGGCTGTTTGCAGGCTGGCCAAGATCCCCAGTGGGAACTCTCACCCCATGGGGGGTGTGGCCAGCCTAGGTGAGGGGCTGAGAGCCATTTTCAGGCTGCCCACAGCTCCCATTGACCCAACGTCCCATTGAGGCTGGCTGGAATCAGGTTTCTGGGGTTTATTTATCTTCTATAATTGAAATTTTGTTGCCTTGAGCAGAGGCCCAGCAGGCTTAGGCAGGCAGTTTCAACTCCATCACTGGTGCAACGGAAGCCTCCTGTTTGCTCTAGCTCCGTGGCTGCCGGCCACCATCTTGGCTGGGTCAATTTGCATACAGCTGCTCTGATTGGTTGGTGGGCGTGGCTTAGGTGCCTTGGAGTGGTGGTTAATTTGCATAATACTCTTTTATTAGATTAGAGGCCTGGTGAAGGAAATTTGTGCTGGGGCGGGGGAGGGGGTGTCCCTCAACTTGGCCTGCACCTTCTCCAATCCAGGACCCCTTGGGGAATATCTGACTGCTGGTTTAGGCAGGCTCCTAACCGCTCACCTGCCTGCCTTCCTTATTGCCTCTAACCACCTCTGCCTGCCTGCCTGATTACCCGAAATGCCTCTTCCTGCCTGCCTGATTGCCCCTAAACACCTATCCCTGCCTACCTGATCACCTCTAACTGCTCCCCTGCCAGCCTGATCACCCCTAAATGCTTTCCCCTGCCGGCCTGATTGCCCCTAACCGTTCTCCCTTGCTGGCCTGATCGCCCCTAACTGCTCTGCCTGTCTGCCTGCCTGCCTGATTGCCCCTAACCACCTCTGTCTCGGCCCTGCCACCATGGCTTTGTCCTGAAGGATGTCCGGAAGATGTCTGGTCTATCTGGTCTAATTAGCATATTATCCTTTTTTAGTACAGATACTGCATCATTCTCTGACAATGAATTATAACTTTGCATCATTAATTATAACTTTAGGTATCTTTCTTACCCAAGACTTCAAGCAATTTAAAGGCAGGGATTGCCCGAGCCTCCGTGGCAGGATCAATCCCTGGCCCTGTTCAGGGTGTGTGAGAAGTCAATCAAACAATTTGTCTCTCTCACATTGATTCTCTCTCTCTCTTTCTCCCTCTTCCACTCTCTCTAAAAATCAATGAAAAAATATCCTCAGGTGAAGATTAACAACAAAAAAATAAATAAAGGCAAGGATTATACTACTATTGCTATTTTTACTGCTACTACTACTACTGCCACCACTGCTATACTATTTTACTATCTTCTATAATGTTTAACATAGATCCTTGCACGTACTAGACAATAATCTTTACTGATTTTTGGTACACACTCTGTGCCCAGATGAAATATTAGTCTTCTTTAATTTATTAACTCCCTTAGCAAAGAGCATTTCACTAAGATAACATTATCTACTACCCTATATTAACAAAAATATTTTTGGAAAGATTTATAGCCTCCCCCTAACAACCAATTCATGGCCTTAATCTTCATTCAACCCTGTTCCATAAAGCAGTGTTTTTTTGTATATTGCTTCTACTGTCAACTGCCTAAAAAGGGCCAAATGAGGATGTGGTAAGGTTCTTTACATATTACATTTAGCCAGAAATAATAAAGAAATGTAAAAACAATTCATGATAAAATATTGACTTACCTATATTTTGCTCCATCATTACTAAAAAATGTTTTATAAAAAAAGAACAAATGATAAGTAGTGCCTCTCTCCAAATTCGTTCAAATACTTTTTACTTTTTCTACTCTTCAGTGAAAAACAAGTAGGCAAAACAAAAAGCATGCCCACAACACCCTGTACTCTTCTAACAGGCCCATTGTTTAATTGTGACTGACTCAAAGACAAACAATACCTCAATTGTCTACTGAAGGAGACTAGGGGAAGTTAAATATACAACAGAAATATAAAAAGAAGTGGTGTCTGGAACCAGTCAGTCCAACTAGTAGAAATTACTAAATTTATTATAATCCACTAGGATAACTAGTACAAACCATGTACTATTAAAACACATGATTTAAAAGAACAATTTAAAACTAAATAAATAAAAGCACAATTTTGCTTTATATTCTATATTTATATATTTATATAAATATTTATATTTATATTTATACTAGGAGCCCGGTGCACAAAAATTTGTGCACTCTGGGGGGTCCCTCAGCTGGTCCTGTGCCCTCTCGCAGTCTGGGACCCCTTGGGGGATGTCCACTTGCTGGCATGCCTGGCCAGCCTGGGTGAGGGGCTGATGGCTGTTTGCAGGCTGGCCAAGCCCCCCCAGTGGGAACCCTCACCCCATGGGGGTGTGGCCATCCTGGGTGAGGGGCTGAGGGCTGTTTTCAGACTGTCCACAGCTCACAACTTATGGCCTATTATTAGTAGCAAAGACAAAAAGGCAAAAGGAAAAGTAGGGAAGATATGTGGAAAACAAAATTGGGGCACTGGTAAAGAGTAAGGAAGAAAAATGAAAAGAAATTCAGATTCACGCTAAAATAAATAAAGGACTGGATAACATCAAATCTTTTAAAATAATGTGTATTAAATTTTGGGGGGAGGGGTATTAAATTTTTTTTTAATGCATGGGTAAGCTGGTTAAGATAGAAGACTGTTGCCCTCACCGGTTTGGCTCAGTGGATAGAGCATCAGCCTACAGACCGAAGGGTCCCAGGTTCGATTCCGGTCAAGGGCATGTACCTTGGTTGTAGGCACATCCCCAGTAGGGGGTGTGTAGGAGGCAGCTGATCGATGTTTCTCTCTCATCGATATTTCTAACTCTCTATTCCTCTCCCTTCCTCTCTGTAAAAAAATCAATAAAATGTATTAAAAAAAAAAAAAGATAGAAGAATGTTTCCATAGGGCTCCCAAAGCAAAGTGAAACCTGGAATAAGAGAGTAAGCGATTTACTAATCCAGTTACTCTTGAAGGATTTTTGACTAAACTCTGGAAACCACAAATTTCCACTTTGATGTCTCTCACAGGGGATATGTGAAAAATCAACCCAGTCTCCCTAAATTTAAAAATGTAACAGGACCCAAAAGGCTATCCTATCTAATAAAGAGGGAATATGCTAATTGATCCTCATGCTGTTGCAAAGATGGGGCGCCTACAGCCAATAAGAAGGGAATATGCTAATTGACTGCAATGCCCTCAAAGATGGCAGCACCCAGTCCCCTCAGACCCACTGGGGCGGCAGGTGTGAGGCAAAGCCAGGCCTGCCCCTAGATGGGCCCAACCTTGCCACGCACCTGCCTCCAGAGTCCCCCAGTCCCCTCAGCCCCCCAGTCGCCCAGGGCTGGCCTGAGACACAGGCAAGCCTCAGATGGCGGCTGCCCAGACTCTCAGAGCTGGCATGAAACACAGGCAAGCCTCAACTGTTGGCTGCCCAGGACCACCCAAGGTTTGCGCTGCTGGCAGTGGCAGTAGCAAAGGTATAATGGGGACATCACCTTCCCCTTATTGCCGGGTTGCCTCCTGCCCCTGAGGGCTCCCGGACTGTAAGAGGGGGCAGACTGGGCTGAGGGACCCCCACTCCAGTACATGAATTTTCATGCACTAGGCCTCTAGTAATAAATATAACAGTGAATTGGGAAGAAATTCTTCTGGGCAGAAAAGAAATAAGAAAACCTTAAGTATATGAAGCCCAGTAGTAAGGAGGGAATCTCTGAGAAACTGCAAACAAAATGCACATCTATGATTTGAATTCAGTCCATCTAAAAAAATCCCAAATTGGTTTAATTGAATCTGGTAGCACTGCCTGGTGAATGGTAGTATCGAATGTAAATATAAAGCCTTCCTAGAAGAAAACAACTTAAACACAGGCCTCAAATAATACCCAAAGATAAAATTGTAAGGAAAGGAACACCTCATAGTGAAAACTCAGAAAACAAAAAAGGTATCATGATAGATAACTAGCCAAAATAGACTGGTGATATAGATGTGCAATGATCTGACACTGAGGGTATCTAAGAAGCTCAGGGGAAACAGGCAGGAAAAAAGCAAATATGAAAAAAACAATACAGAACATTCAACAAGAAACAAACACCTCAATATTAAAACCCAACACTTGAATTAAAAAGCAGCAAAGACTCCGTGGAAGACAATTTGTGAAGTGGGAGACATATCTGGAAAAGTATCTAGAATGTAGAACAGAGAGACAAACAGAAAACCTGAAAGAGAAGATGAGTAGGTTGAATGACCTAAGAAACATCTATTTGGAGTTCCAGAAGGAGGTGATAGAATGAGAGAATGGTTCACCAGAAAAATTAATAGCTGAAAACTTTCTAGAACTGATGAAATAAGTTGAAGAAATCTAATGAATAAAAAGCAGGACAAAAAGTAACCTATGCACATCGAAGTGAAGATACATTATAGTGAACTTAAGAACATCAAAGATACCTCACTGGTGTAGTTCTGGAGTTGAGCGTCAACCCATTCACCAAAAGGTCTCCAGGTTGATCTCTGGTCAGGGCACATAACCCGGGTGGTGGGCTCAATCCCCAGCAGGGGGCGTGCAGGAGGCAGCAGATTGATGTTTGATGCATTGATGTTTCTCTCTCTCTAAAAAAAATCAATTAAAAAAAATTTTTAAAAAAGAAGACGATCAAAGAGTTCTTAAAATCAGCCAAAGGAGAAAAAAGGGCAAACTTCACAGAAGTAGCAGCTGGATCTTTAGCTTACTTCTTTACCAACAGTGAAATCAAGAATACATGGGAATATCCTCAGTGTACTGAGAGGAAAAAGCTGGCTAACATAAATTGCAGATTCAAAAAAACTATCTCTCAAAAATAAGGTTGAAATAACAGTTTGAGACAAAAAAAAATTACAAAAAATTGGAAACACTCTATATTCTTAACCAAGGTCAATTATGTTGAAAATCAGTAACACAAAGATAATTAGGAAAAAACTCCCTACATTTGGAAATTTTAAAAGACCTCTAAAAAAACTTAAGAGTTAAGAAAAGTTCATAGAATTTGGAAAATAATTAAAATTGAATGAAAATGAAAAAAACTATGTATCAAAACTTGCAGGACTGAATAAACAAAATGTGATACATATGTCGAGTACTATTCAGCTTTAAAAAATGGAATTTGATGCATGCTCCAACAAGGATGAACTTTGAACACATTAAGTAAAATAAGTTAGACACAAAAGGACAAATACTATACAATTTCACTTACATGAAATATCTAGAGTGGTCAAATTCATTGAGACAGAAAGTAGGAGTGAGGAGTTTGTGCTTGGGATGATGAAAAAGTTTTGGAAATAGATATTGGTAATGCTTGTTCCATATTGTGAATGCACTTAATGCCAATGACTAAAAATGGTTAAAATGGTCAACTTTATGTTATGTATATTTTATCACACAAAAGTTGCAGGGTGTGATTAAAGTACTTAAGGACACATATTAGTTCTAAACTTTCAATTTAAAAAAGAACTAAAAATTAATGGGCTAAATATTCAATCTAAGAAGCAAAATGAAAACAGCAAAATAAACCCTAAGAAGAAAGAAAATAGAAAATCCTATTTAATAAAAGCCTAATATGCTAAGTGTCCAAACTTCCATTCAACCAAAGCGTAATATGCTAACGATATGCTAAGGCCACTCAACCGCTCACTGTGACATGCACTGACCACCAGGGGGCAGACAGTCAACCAGCTGACCAGTCTCTATGACATGCACTGACCATCATGGGGCACACACTCCGACGGTAGGTTAGCTTGCTGCTGGGGTCCGACCAATTGGGACTGAGCAAGACGGGCCAGACACACTTTGTAGCCCTCTCACGGTCCCTCCCCAGCCCCGATCATACACTGGTGGGGTCCCTTGGCCTGGCTTGCACTCTCTCGCAATCCGGGCTGAGGGACCCCTCTCCTTTTGTGCACTGGACCTTTAGTAATTAAGATAAAAGCAGAAATTGCTGGATAAAAACTATTATACTATAGAAAAGATCAATAAGGCTAAAAGGTGGGTCTTAGATAAAACTAGTAAAATTCTGCTAGCAAAAGTAATCAAGAAACAAAAAGAGAAAGCAAAAATAAACACATAGGAATGAAACAAGATTCTACTGGTATTTATAAAAGATACTTTTTACACAGTTTTAACACACTGAATTTTCCAGGTATGCAAACACTATGTAATCAAGAGGAGCTTGTGTTTTGTTTTGCTCAGGTTTATCAAGAAGTTTATTCACAATTTGGAATATCAGGTCACCGAAAGCAGGGTGCTCATGGTTGAGTCATCAATGGCACCATACCTGGATGAGACTGCACTATGGCCAAACCTATGCATAAAGGCCTATCATCACTTCACACTGACTTTTCAAAAAATATTTTTTTTTATTGATTTCAGAGAGGAAAAGCGAGGGAGACAGAAATGATGAAAGAGAATCGTTAATTGAACACCCCGCACTGAGTTCCCCAACTCAGGCATATGCCCCAAGCAGGAATTGAACTGTGACTCCTGATTCATAGATCAACCACTGAGTCACGCTAGCTGGGCAAAATAATCTCTGTAAATAAATAAAAAATGTTAGTCTGTTTAAGCAAACAAACTGCTACCATTAATTAAGTTGTATAATGAAAGCCAAATCACTCATCTTTTCAGTCCCTTGATTCAATCAACTACAAAATAGAGTATCTGAATTACTATTCTCAGTGACTGCAGATGGGAGACTACAGGATGTGAAAGGTACTTGAAAAAACTTTACCTCAATTTACTATCATGACTTTTTTCTCTATTGTTCTGCTATACTAGAGGAAACAAGGGTCATTAATTGCAAATGATAAGACTGCCTACAAAATGCAAACAAGCTATGATAAATTATTAAGATCAATACAAATTTCGAAAATTTGCAGAGTAAAGAGGAATATACAAAATTCAACTGTATTTTTGTATACTAAACAGAAAATGAAATGGGAAAGGGAAAATGCCATTTATCCTATCTAATAAAGACGGAATATGCAAACTGACCATACTTTTTGACAAAGATGGCAGCGCCCACAGCCAATAAGGAGGGGATATGCAAATTAGCACAACTAAGATAGCTGTGGCTGACCCGGAGCTAAGGTGGGAGGTGGTGGCCAGAGCAAAGGCCCAGGTCTTGGGTGCCAGAGGGAAACTGGTGCCTGCAGCCAGGGGAAGGAAGGCCTATTCTTGCACGAATCTTCGTGCATCAGGCCTCTAGTAATGTCATAAAAAAATATGAAGTTCCTAGGACATAAGTTTCAAACTTCTCTTACACTCAGCAATTATTTCACAGTGCTCCAAGCCAACAGAAATTACTAACAGTTTCATTTATTTAGTGGTTAGGTCTGAACAACTTCATTAGTATTCATTCATGTCCTAAAACCTAGTGACTATTTTAAAAAGCAATACATGTAAATTGAAAAAAATACTTTTATTTATTTCTTAATTGCTTATACATGAGAAATATTCACCTGATGGGCGATGGTTTCTAATAATGACAACTGAGATGAAAAGTAGACATTATCAAATGTATCACAACCTAATGTTGAAACTGGAACTTTCTAAGAGCTACAAGTTCACACTGAGTCCAACAGATGTTGTTGATCACTATTTCCCTCTAAAGTTTAAAACGTCCTGTGGTCCTCTGAGCGCACAGGGGCACTCCAGGGTACCTCAGAACAGTGTGAGATTCACGGACCTAGAACCTTTATAAAGGGGGAAATGTATTGAAAGACAGACATTAAGAAGATCTAAATAAATGGAAATACTAATGTTCATAAATTTAAAGAGTCAAAACTGTATAGATGACAAATTTCCTCAAACTAATCTGTATACTCAAATGGAATCCTAATCAAGTCCCAGAAGTGTTTTGTGAAAAATTGGACAGCTAATTATAAAGTTATATAAAGAGCAAAGGCCTAGGAATAGCAAAGACATTCCTGAAAAACAGTATGAATGGGCTCTAACACAAAAAATTTTTATTAAAAAAGTTGGATCCTATACCAGATACCACATCTCTTACACATCTTTTCTGATCCTCTTAGCTTCAATTTGTCTCTTGTTCATGCTGCTACTCCAGCTTCCAGCTCTATACTGGGTGTGGCCAACTTTTATTTATTATTATTTTTAACGGTAGCAATATGGATTATTATGCTGTGCTTTAGTACAGGTGCTGGGACTTGCCCGTGATACTTTTCTTTTTTTAAATATGCTTTTATTCATTTCAGAGAGAAGAAGGAAGAGGGAGATAGACTTAAAAAACTTCAATGATAAGAGAGAACCATCGATTGGCTGTCTTCTGCAAGCCCCCCACCAGGGATAGAGTCTGCAACCCAGGCATGTACCCTGAACCGGGAATTGAACCAGTGACCTCCATAATATGCAAAGCCCAGATATCCTGCCAGTTCTTTTTTGAACAAGGACACCAGGAAACTGACAGCTAAGTGGATGCTGAGCACAAGCTCATCATCTGTCATCTTCACATGGCCAAAAGCTACTGCCCTACACACCTTCTCTTAATCTGGAACTTGTGAGTTTCACTTCATCGACTTTGGCCACCATGCTCTTATTGTGGGTCAGCAAGGAAGGGAAGAATCTGACAGCCTCATTCAGGCCTGGGCCCAGGATTCTGCTTGATTAGAGACTATGAAACTAAAAAGGCACCATACTTCTTGACCAATTTCTTTTTCTTGTTGAATTTCTTCAGCGCCTCGATGTCTACACGGGGGATATTCATGGCCTTGGCCTCATCACAGTTCTCAGAACAAGCACTGAGAACTTGGCACAAGAGTGGACTTAAGCCTGAAAGTGACCGAGAAGTATTTGTCCTTCTAAGGGTCATAGTTCTTCAGCCTGATTTGCAGCTCTTGCATTGGTCCTTGCAGAACTTCCTGCATTGACTCATAGAGGCTCTTTCAGGAAACTTTGCTGCTCATGATTCCTCATTCCACAAAAACACAGAAAAGAGCGGGTGTGGCCAACTTTTAAATGCAGGTACAATATGACAACACCTCACTTCATGCCTGTGCTGTACACTGCCATGGGCTACTGTGGCACTCACGCATGCAACCTAGCAGTACAGGAGAGTTAACTCTGACCAATGGTGATGGATCTCAACTTACCAAATAGATCCTTTTTCTCATCCTGTGTTAGATGATACTGTGACTGACTTTAATAACTTCCTAGGGGAAAATACAGAGATACTGAGCAAGCAGTTACACTTCCATATTGGCTGCGACTCATTCTGTGTTTCTCCCCTTTCTCACACTTCTGCTCCCTGGGAACGTACTTTCTATGTAAAGACACATACTTACTACTAGTAAGCCTTTTCCGTCAAGCTCTGCCTTCTGGAGAATCCAGATGAAGAAAGGTCCTTACTTTACATCATACCAAAAGAAATTTTTTTCAGATGAATTAAAGATTTAACATGAAAAGCAAAATTCTAACGTTTAGAAAATTACATAGGAGAATATCTTTTTTTTAAGTTTTTTTAAAATTTTGTTTTATTGCTTAAAGTATTACAAAAAGTGTTAAATAAGTCTCCATTTAGGAGAATATCTTTAAGACACAGCACTCTATAAAGGAAAAGATTGATAAATCTGACACATTCTATACCATAAAACAGACAAGTCACAAAGCCGGAACTTTGCAACAAAAGGTAACTTATAAAATATCCAGAATATATAAAGAATTCCGATAAAGAAATGAGCAAAACAACAAACAACCCAATAAATAACAAGCAAATGACACATTCACCTCATAGATTACTTACAGTGAATAAATACAAGAAAACATGCCCAACCTCATAAGAAAAAGTGAAAATGTAAATCAAGGCCATTAACAGATACCATTTACACCTTCTATACTGGCAAAAATTAAGAAGGCTGACCAAAATTAAGTGTTAGCAAGGATGTAAAGCAAAGAGATTCTTAAACACTGCTAGGAGAAGAGTAAATTGCTACAACTACTTCAGAAAAACAATTTGGTATTAGCTTGTAAAGTGGATCATCTGTCTGTATATTCTACAATTCAGCAATTTTACTTCTGCATATAAATCCAAAAAACTTTGCACATGTGCAAATTATAATATTCATAGTAGTGTTTGTCATAACAGCAAATGACTGAGAACAACTCCCTATGAGGCTAACTACGATTTGGTAACAAACCTCAGTGTTAACACAGGTGTGGGGAATGTTCAGCCCATGGGCCATTACTAAGGCCTGCGAAATCATTTAGTCTGGCCTTGCCAAGGCATTAGGGGTGAGTTAGTTAAATGTTTGATCAAACAGAGCAGGCTAATTTTTTAATATATACTTTATTGATTTTTTACTGAGAGGAAGGGAGAGAGATACAGAGTTAGAAACATCAATGAGAGAGAAACATCGATCAGCTGCCTCCTGCACACCCCCTACTGGGGATGTGCCCGCAACCAAGTTACATGCCCTTGACCGGAACTGAACCTGGGACCCTTGAGCCTGCAGGCCAACGCTCTATCCACTGAGCCAAACTGGACAGGGCTATAGCAGGCTAATTTTTAAGTTGATAATTTTGTATGGCCCTCAAATGATGTTATAAATATCCAAAAGGCCCTTGGCAGAAATACGGTTCCCCACGACTGGCTTAAGACAACAAAGGTTTTACCTGTAGTGGATACCAAGCTTGAGGAAGTTCTCTCTTCTCCTTAAGGAGATTTAGGTATCTAGGCTGCTGCCCTCTTAAAGGACCACCTTCTAATTAAAGCTCTACTATCTTAACAAGTCACCACCAAAATGGAGAAGACTGAGGGAGCATGTGGCTCTTGACTGTGTTAGTCTACAGGCGACATGCCTCATAGTTCAACAGTCTGGTGCATACATGGAAGGCAACTGCTGAATGAATGCATTAGTACAGATCACTTCTACCACTTCAAGATGATTTGTGAAAAAGCATGGCTGTGACTTGATAAATAACATAAAGCACAGTTTCCCTGGATAAAATATGAGGTAAGGATAGTCCATGAACTATCTATAGGTCACAAAGAGCAAGCAGGCTTCACCTCACAGAACTATTGTGAATGATCCAGAGTAGCTGGCTACTACATCATCCTGTATGCTATAATGGCAAGAATTCAGAGGCCGGATTTCACTTACAGGAGAGTATGAAATCAAATAATCAGGCAGAAACAAAGAGGCAAAACAAAAAAAAATACCTACCTCTCTTCACTTAAGAAAAATGTACGCGTTTTTAAAGTGAGAAAAGTTTTAAGAATATTCCTATACAGTATCAAATTGCAGATTAGAGGTTTTAAAAAAAGTAAACCCAAGTTTCTCTTTATCCCTACTGCCCTCTCCTTTAATCCCAACTAGACTGAACTGCTAATAACTGCAATTTTATGTTAATATTCGCACTCTTATCACATAGTACAGAACGGGATGCATGTGTGCTCAACAAATGCTCACTAAAATGAACTGAGTCTAGGTGTGTAAATAAAGTTATAGAAACAGACATCACCAGGGAATATGCATTAAAAGATAACTTAAAAAAAGAAATGGATCTTCATCAAATTTTCATAATTACATCAGTGATGTGCAAAAAAAAAATCATAGTATCAAATTACGATACTTTGGGGGAAAAGTGCTATCATGCAGACAGGGCAATCCTGAATGAAAATTTACTCTGAATGTTCAAATTGTCTTCTTTACAATTTTTTGCTTATAAATATACTTAATAGTCACATGTACCAGTGGCTACCATAATGGACAGCACTGTTCTAAACCATTCTATACAACTGCTCATACACAGTCAGAGAAAGAGTGGTTATTTTAAGTCCAAGTCTGTACCTAAAAGGTTTAGAAACTAAAGTTTTCGTTTTCCCCTTTAATTTGTCTAAAATAGGAGAGCAAACAATTGACTTCTGTACCAATTTGGTTAAAAGACTGACAAGTCAAAAGGTACTCGTATGAATTTAGTAGTATAGGATAGTTCTCTGAAAAGTAGAGTAACATTACATATTCTAATCCGAATACATAAAAAGCCAGGGGCCATCACGACCGACCGACCGACCGAAACAAACGAAGGGAGGACCGAACAGCAGGCTATGTGGGGTGACAAGGCTGGCAGGGGGGTTAGTGAGGGACGACCAAACGACAGAACAGCAGGCTGCGTGGAGTGACCAGGCCATCAGGAGAGGCAGTTGGGGCTGAACAGGCTGTTGGAGGGACAGTTGGGGGCAACCTGGCCGGCAGAGGCGGCAGTTTGGGGCCATCAGGCAGGCAGGCAGAGGTGGTTAGGGGTAATCAGGCTGACAGGGGGGCTGTTAGGGGTAGTCAGACACGTGAGCAGTTAGGAGCCAGCGGTCCAGGATTGTGAGAGTGATGTCCAACTGCCCTAGGGATCGGGCCTAAACCGGCAGTCCAACACCCCCAAGGGGTCCCAGATTGGAGAGCATATAGGCTGGGCTGCACCAGGCCTCTAGTCATTTATGTAAACCCAGTTGTACGCTAACACTAAAGAACTTTGTTTTCATCCTCTAGAATTACTGTCCAATTTTTAAAGCATAACTCCAATAAGCAGTGATATGGTATTATAAAGTTTTTCTCTTTCATGAGGATCCTGTAGTCTTTGATATCTAGGGTAAGATTAGTCCCTACACCTCAACAAGGGCAAGATTCAGCTTGCAATTTTGTTTTCCCAGATGAAGTCTGCTAGAACCCTGATACTAAGAGAGTTCATTCATATTTTTCATATAAAACATTTGTATGAGAAATATCTGAGCAAAGGAGAGAAAAAGCATGTTGGACTTCTAAAATACAACATTCCAGCCCTAACCGGTTTGGCTCAGTGGATAGAAAGGTCCCAGGTTCAATTCCGGTCAAGGGCATGTACCTTGGTTGCGGGCACATCCCCTGTAGAAGGTGTGCAGGAGGCAGCTGATTGATGTTTCTCTCTCATAGATGTTTCTAACTCTCTATCCCTCTCCCTTCTTCTCTGTAAAAAATCAATAAAATATATCTTTTTAAAAATAAAATAAAGTAAAATACAACATTCTATCAGTGTGATTACCACAGAAAATCCCTTCCCAATGGTTATTTAAAGGTTCCTAAATTAATGTCTAGTGATTACCTACTTGACAAATTTCTTAAAGATGTAAATAAATTTCACATAAACACCAAAGATAGAAAGTTCCTCAAATGCAGTTTATATTATTTAGCATTATTACATCTCAACCAATTTTTTCTGTAAAAAAGCCCACACACACAAAAAAACAAATGCAGCAGCAAGCGCCACCATAAAAAGCTTTCCCTCTTTACTATATCCACTACCTAGTAACATTTCGTTAAGCAACTAACACTGGTTCTCTTTATGGGTAATAAAGTGAGTGACGCCCTAACTGGTTTGGCTCAGTGGATAGAGCATCGCAAAACGGACTGAAAGGTCCCAGGTTCCATTCCGGTCAAGGGCATGTACCTTGGTTGCAGGCACATCCCCAGTAGGAGGTGTGCAGGAGGCAGCTGATTGATGTTTCTCTCTCATTGATGTTTCTAACTCTCTATCCCACTCCCTTTCTCTCTGTAAAATATCGATAAAATATGTTTAAAAAAATAAAGTGAGTGCCTTTTCCCTGTTTCTAGAATATAAACAATAGACAAAAAGATTTATATTTTAATTTTAATAAAATAAGCAGGCACTGTTTTTGTAAGGAGGAAAAGCAGTTCTCATCTCGTTAAAAAGAAACCTACTCATCTTACAAGAGCTCTTCCAAATAGCACTTCTTCGTAATGGTATAACCTGATATGATCTCTATTTCTCTGAGCTCCCAGGCACTAACACCATTCCCACGCTGGTTATTGATTTAGTGGCTCTCAACTCCAAATTCATCCTTTTTGCCTAATCTGAGAATGGATCTGGGACTTTCAAGTATTTTTCTTTTCCCAGCTGGCACGATGTTAAAATACATCGGTAGAGGGTGCAGGAGAGACACTGCAGAAGTTTTGCTTCCTGGTTCTAGTGTGCTAGCTCACCAGGCTCTTCCAGCTCCAGCTTCTACAGGGGCGTGGGAGGTTCCGTAGCACAGCTTTGTGAACAGCTTTCCCTGGAACCACAGGGGGCAGATGTCAGCACCAACACAGCCTGTAACAATGACCTCGCCATTTAGTGATCCACAGCTACACTCTCTCCAACAAGGTCTGGATCCCAGCTCCAGGTAAAAGGATGGCCCTTCCCTGTGGCTCTATCTACCTCAGCCCTGGGATAGCAGCAGCTTCTATTTCTGCTACTCCTAAGTTCTAAGGGTTTTATTTACTTATAAGAGGCCTGGTGCACAACAATTTGTGCACTCAGGGCGGGGGGAGGGGGGTCCCTCAACCTAGCCTGTGCCCTCTCACAGTCTGGGACCCATTGGTGGATTTCCGCCTACTGGCTCCCCAGGGGATAGGGCCTAAGCTGGCAGTCAGACATCACTCTGGCAGTCCAGGAGCCCTCAGGGGATGTCCATTTGCTAGCGGGGAGCAGACCTAAACTGCAGTCGGAAATCCTTTGCACTGCTGAGGCAGGAGAGGCTCCCGTCACCACCGCTGTACTGGCAGCCATCAGCCTGGCTTGTGGCTGAGCAGAGCTCCCCCTGTGGGAGTACAATGACCACCAGGGGCAGCTCTGCACTGAGCGTCTGCCCCCTGGTGGTCAATGTGTGTCATAGTGACCAGTCATTCCCAGTGGTTCTGCTGTTAGGGTCAATTTGCATATTACCCTTTTATTATATAGGATTACTAGTTAATCCCTCATTATTCCATTCTTCTGTTAAGAGTCAATAAGTCTTTCCATGTACAAATTCCTGTGTGGTTTCTTTCTTGATCAGACCCAGAGTGATACATTCCCATCCATTAATATGACACATACTTCCTTGAACTTCGGTCAGCTGGATTCTAACTTTACTTCTCTTTCTACGAGATTATAAATCCTGGCCACAAGAAACACTTTTCATACTTCTCTGTATCTATCTGACAGAGACATAACACTGTTAATACAGAGGTACCAACAAATGTTTAAACACATATTTCAAATGATTCATACTCTACATACTTTCATTAGTTTAAGGCCACTATAACCAAATAACACATTTTCTTATAACCCACTTTATTTCAGAATTTTTACCACCAAAAGCATAAATAGGATATCTTAAAAATGCATTCCTCAGTGTCCACTAGACTATAAGATTTCAATGTCAAGACCAGCCTGCATGCTTAGACCTCCTAGACCTTGTAAGACAAGAGATAATGAACTGCTCATGCTCACAGACTGTTCAAGGCTACACAGTCGGACTGAGGCTGAGCCATGAATGATGCTTATTTTTGCCTAAATGTGAACAATAAGAAATTATGCTCAAAACAAGGATGTTACAGCCAGACAACAAATTATTTATTTACAAATAAATAATTATGTTGGAGTTTCAGAGTAACATAGTTGAAAGTATAAGCAGCTTTATGGCAAGTCTCTACTCTGTGCTAAAAACCTAGCAGAAAGCCCCCTTCAACAAGCACAATATCCTCAACACGCATTTTACCTCCCATGAGGAAAACTGGGAGAGGTTCAAATTGGCCTCAAGCCCAATTTGGCTTGTTCATTTTACTAAATGGACCCCCTCCAACTTATCCCAATAAAATGTAACTAGCATGGGTAAGATCTGTATAAAGTAGTATTTGTTGCCTAGACTGGGTTTGCTCAATAGTTAGAGCGTCAGCCAGTGCACCAAAGGGTGAGGAGGTGGGGGTCAAAGCCCGGTCAAGGGCACATGGTCAAGGGTACATGGTCAAGGGTACACACCTTGGCTGCAGGTTCAATCCTCAGCCCTGGGAGGCAACCAATTGGTGTGTCTCTCTCACTTCGTGTTTCTCTTCATTTCTCTCTCTCTCTCCCTCCCTCTTCCCTCTCCTCCATCCCTTTCAACTCTCTCTAAAAAAACCAATGGCAAAAATATCCTCCAGTGAGTTAACAAAAAATACATAGATATACAAATAGTCAAAATAAGCACATGAAAAGATACTCAACAGATTAGCCATCAAGGAAATGCAAATTAAAACCACAATGAGACACCATTTCACATCCAATAGGACAACTATCATAAAAAAGACAGAAAATGAGTTTAGGAGGGGGTGAAGAAATCAGAATCCTCAGACACTGTTGGTGCAATTGCAAAATGGTACAGGTAGCTTTGGAATAGTCTTAGCTCCTCCTCAAAAGGTTAAACATGGAGTTATCATTTAACTCAGCAAATCCAGTCCCATGCATTAACCAAAAGAAATGAAAAGAACCCCACACCAAAACCTATATACAAATGTTCCTAGAGGCACTATTCATAACTATGAAAAAATGAATGGTAGCATTTGAGATCTGGTTCCCCAGCATATATTGTCAGTTTGGCTCAAATAAACTCTTATAAAAATCCCCCAAAAGAAAGAAAGAAACCCAAATTTTCATGAACTGATGAATGGACAAAAAAAAATCTGGTATATGCACACAATGGAATATTATCTAAACTAATAAAAGCGAAATAGTAAAATTAACCGTTTCTCCGAGACAGGGTAAGCCACGCCCACCAGCCAATCAGAGTGGCTGTATGCAAATTAGCCCAGGCAAGATGGCGGCCGGGAGCCTCGGAGAGAGCAGCGGGTGAATCATGGAAACCAGCGGGCAGCAGAGTGGGCTGGGCAGGTAGTGGCTGATGCCTT